>VMBQ01000181.1:272977-281716 GCA_007657795.1 Dreissena rostriformis
AATAATGTATCTTTTTAAAAATGAGTTGTCTGTTTTACCTTTAGCTATGTTGCGCCGGAATTATTAACTACCTAATGAAGGATTAGGACGTCAGACGTATGCTTGAAATCCGAATGTATACATGGCCATCGCTTGTATTTGTAAGGTCGAACACAAACTACTATTATAAATACACAATAGGATATAGTACCAATTCAGAGAGGGAGTGGAAAGTATGCTAAACGAAAGTAAATGCATTTGCGAAACTACTTGTTAGAACAGGTATTGGCAAAAATGTTCATCAGTTGCGTGGCTATCTAATGCTATCAAATGCATACGACATAGAACTTCAGATACCTTTAATTTGCGAATACAGCCTGGTTAGATGAACCTTTTATTTTTAAAATATAAAATTGTAAATACCCATCCCCTATTTCTTTAGATACCTCTGACAAGTTCTGCTGTGATGAGAACATGGCGAGGACAGAGTCCGGTCACTGCTGCTGCACTAGAGACGGGGCCAGCAGCTCTTTGAATTGTCAAAGCAGCTCAGGCGGTTTCCCATGGTGTAAGTTATCAGAGGCAAAGTCAAGCGGTATAAGGTTATCATAAACATGCTGACAATTTATTGGGGTGTAAGGTTATGAAAGCAGGCAAACGCGGGTAGAAGGTCATAGTAGCTCAAACAGATTTTAACGACGTACTGCATTAAAAGCACGGCCGCGTCGCTAGAATGTCACATTAGCTCACACTGTTTTTATTGGTATCGTGCATTTAAATGACGGTCTCTTTTTGTTAAAATGTCAAAGAATGTATAACAGTTTGCAATGGTGCATTAATCCATTTAAAGCGCAATCACACGTCGTTAGAATGTCAATGAAGCTAAAACAGTTGCCCATGGTTTACTTCATTAAAAGCACAGTCACACGTCAATAGAATAAAATAGTAGTGCAGCCAGTTTCCTGTGGTTTACTTTACTGAACGCACAGTCATACGTCGATAGATTGAAATAGTAGTTCAGACAGTTTCCTGTGAATTACTTCATTCAAAAGCATGATCACACGTCGTCAGAATTTAATAATTGAATGTTAAGTTTCACTTCGCCAGAACGGCACTCTCCTTCCTTAAACAATTCTGGTATCGCGAATAACGGAGGTAACAATTCTTCAATCAGTCAACCAAAGTGACATTAACTTTAGGTATTAGTATCGTGTAGTCGTTGAACCAAGAGCTTACAGTTGAGAAACGTGTCTCCATATGTACATAGCGGATACTATTTTGCAACGTCGGTTGTAGAGATCTTTTATAACATTGACAGTATCATATTCTTAAATCAACATTTCGAAACTTGTCGTGTACTGTTTATCATGCATTTCTATAGACATGCATGCCATATTTCTCTCTTTGTATCGTATGTTATTAACACCAAAATATGCATTTTAGTTGTTTTATGATCTGTTTATCATATTAAATTGAAGCAACCGGTATTGGTGTGACCACAATACTAATACGCATGCTCTGAACCAATAGAGGGAATCGGCTCGTTGATAACCATCGTCGAAACAAGTAAACATAAACGCATTGGCATGAAAAACTATTACACAAGTTATATAGCTTATCATATAGATGACCTATCTTAAAGCTGCGATGTAGTCATAGTCTAAATGGGGAAAAAATATTTATATTTTTGCTCTCCTAATTTCCTTGTTCATTTGTGGGACATAAACACACCACAACAAATGAGTGGATTGAAAAGGGCTGGAACAGAATCGCCTACCGGCATTCATTGATTGCTAAATAAGAAAGCATAATGGAAATCAACCATCAAAAACGGGCAAAATTGTCCCATAAAGTTGAACGAGGATTGAAAAGCGCTGGCGCAGAAGCGTCAACCGGCATTTATAAATTGCTTAATAAGAAAGCAATAATGGAAATAAACCATAAACAATGAGCAAACATGTCCCATAAAGTTGGAAGAACAACACAGTCCATAAAGTTTGACGAACAATCAAGTTCGACATAATATATCATGGCATGTACATTATGCATGCAAGTACTAATTATATATTTAAGTGACAACACAGTAAAATCACAGTATAAAAATACACTGAAAATTATAACGACGCAGGAGGATGGGGTGGGATGGTGGTTAAAATTGCGTTTTAAAAATTGCTTTGTTCTGAAATCTGATGAAGTGATGCAACTTCCGGTATAAATAGGAAGGTTACAAAGCAGTAAGTAAATCTGTAATCAAAGGTTGCAACCCAGCCACGGTGTTAACAGCGAGTGAGTACGCTTTAAATATAAATCAATTTATAACTCCTGCGTCTTATAAAATATAATTTTATATTTTCGCTCTCCAAATTTCCTTGTTCATTTGTGGGACATAAAACACTACAACAAATGCGTGGATTGAAAAGGGATGGCGCATTAGCGCCAACCGGCATTTATTTATTGCTAAATAAGAAAGCAATAATGGAAATAAACCATCAAAAATGGGCAAAATTGTTCCATACAGTTGGAAAAACAACAAAGTCCTCAATTTTGCCCTCACAGTATCAATTGTTACCAGTTTTTAGTTTGATTGTGGAAAATCCGTTAAAATACAAATTAAAATGATTTTCCCTTGTTCAAAACAATTATGTAAATATATGTATCAACTGATTCTTTCAGATGTGTAACTTATACTTGACAAAACATGTAAAGTCCAACATTTCCAGGTATAAATCTTAATCGAAAAATGTGATAAAGTTTCGGAACATATATGCAACATTGTTTAAATAGGTGCATAAGCATGCTTATATTTATGAGAATTTACGGGAGTATTTATGGAATATTGTTTATTGTTGCCAAACCATGGTTATATTGTCGTGAATTTAAGGAATCGATGGATAATTGATGTCTTGTGTTTCCTTCTATTTACATGGGGTGTATTCCTTATCGTACTATTCATCATCGCCGTATTAGTTGCAGTGGGAATTGCAGTCTACAGGAAGAAACTTTACACGAGATGCTTTTAGAATGACACTTTATTACTGGCCCATTGAAAGATATCTTAAACCTTTAAGGAAGATTTTAGTGTGTTATTTGATTTAGTACGATCGATCAACGCTGTAATGGTAGTACGTATTAGTTCGTGTATACATGTTATCATTACTGTAATATATTACACAGGTGAATAATCAGATCCGGTTATAATAATTGAATTTATGAACGTATAAATACTGCAAATAACTGTTTATATCAAATCTAATTGATATGGAACGTTCACGTATAAATGTATCAAATCGGATTATTTATGTGGGTTTTGTTAAATTGACATTGTGATGCATGCATAAATAAGCCTTTCAGCGTTACTACTTTTCCTACTCTTGCTTGCTGCTCTGCTTATTCAACTTAATCAACTTAATATTCCTTCTTTTTGTCTGACTAACTTAACATGTTCATATTTTTGTCAATCATTTTTTTGAGTGTAATTTGGGGATTTAAGGTATAATGTTGTTCATACTTTTATTTTTGCCATTTTTTTGCCATGTTTTATAACGAATAATAATCCACCAACAGTTTATTATTCCTTACCCACTGGGTATGGCCAGTGTTTCATACCAAATAAATATAACGCTTTGGAACCTTGCAGTTTCAGAAAAGATATTTTGCTAAAGGTGTATATAAATAATCATGATGATATATAATATTTAAATTGAGGAACATAAGTGTTACACTGTTAATTGTAGGATAATACCAATCGCATATACACAGCTTAACATCATATGGAGAAATGCCGGCGCGTCTGAATGGTGTACCTTATACATGTACTTTATGTACCTTATTATGGTGTATAATATATTTTGCTTTGACGCTGTTCTGTAATTTCACATGTGTCAACAGCTCATACAATAAGATGGACTTGTTTTCACTATTTCCAGTACTTTTTATACTTTACTTCATATTCAGAACCAACAATGTATTACTATCTCCTAATTTTCGGGAGGAAATACGAGTAATTTCCCACCACTCTTTGACTGAACCATGCTGGAAGGTAAGCATAAACTGGGTGCATTGAGTTTTGATTTTTATTACAATAATCTAGTTATGCCACTTCTTACTAAATATGTACTGTGCTATGTGTTGAAATGCTAGGCAGTTTGCCTTTTATACTAATGTCCGTTTTGTTTGGGTTCAATCAACCAATCGTTTGTCAATAATTAAAAGGACTTGTTCACAGTTGTTGTTTTTTAATGTCAGGACACGAATACACTAAAAAAATGTAATATTTGTAATATGTTTCAACAATAATAACAGCAAGGACAATATTTAAACAAAACATGTGACTGCCATGGCCATCAAACCAAGGCCCTACAGAAGCCAAACCTATTGCACTATCAGAACAACACAAAGGCTTTTGAAATTTTGAGGGTAGTGCAAACTCTATGTCGGTAATACAAGTGTTTTGCTATGTTATCGACGACAAGAATGACACACGCTTTATTATTCTTTATATATGTTACAAAAAATGTCATATTCAGGAATATTTTTTCGCTTGCTTAAAAATATAATGGATACATTCTGTTCTTGAATCAATAACCTTTTTAAAAGTGAAATTTCCAGATTTATAAGAAATTTTAAAATGGCTTCACTTATGCATCGACTGATTAATTTACAAACATCTCGTTAAGATAAAAGGATGTTTATGTACATGTAACACGAATTGTTTTCTTAGTTTTCCTACGAATGCTATGTAACATTGAACTGGAAAATATTGGAGTTTGCATTTGGAGGTTCGAGTATTGATGTCATTTGAACAATGCATTTAAGTATATTTTTTTGCCGTCTCGTTAATTATGTATCGATTAATCTATGTTACAAAATGCTGTTAAAGACATCGTAAATTGTGCTTTTTGCAACACAGACTTAATTCTGATTAACAAGTGTTTGTCGATTTCTATTTTATACGTCCACTTTATTATCGGACAATATTAGAGAATATCAAGAAAAAAGCATCTTTACACAATATCACACGGCATAGGGTTATCTTTTATTTAACATGACATCAAATTGTGCGCCTTCACTAAAATATATCTCAGAACAAGATTCCGTACATTTTTTTCCATTCAATTGATTACGAAGACGTATCTCGTGTGACGTTATTTATGTGACATTTTCAGCTAGACTCTCTGGATTTTAGGGACGACATAACGGACGTGGTGGTTTATTTAACAGAAAAATACTTTGTACGCATGGAACGAATCCAAAAGTATTTTGGACTGTGTGTTTGTCATGCTTTATTGCAAAATTCGATTGGAATCAAATAAATCGCCCGACTGCACAGGCTAATCTGAGACGACACTTTACCCACATGCATTAAACCCCCTTTTTACAGAGCGCGACTCAAATGTTTGCGATTATTCGAAATCATGCACGGGTCACTAATCTGTTTAAACAAATAATACTATCCACAATTGAGCATAAGCATTTATGTATATGTTTCAAGATACACTTATGGTGTTCTTGTTGTACGGCACCGAACAGGATAATACTTGTCATTGATTGATTTTACTAAAACAACTATACCAAGTGGACTAATCGTAAGCAATTGTTGATGTTATTCCGCTTGTTTAAATATAAAATTATACATTTTGATTTTTCATATGATTTTTGTATTGTTATTTTCCATTCTTTGAACCGGCCATTTTAAATAAACGCTGGTTATTTCAAGGGCAATCACTGTGTGGATTTATTGGGTCAAACGTTCGGACTTAATGGCCCTGCTGCTCGTTACAAAGCAACCGAATCCTTGGGAAGTAAAGTCCTATATGCTTTATGACTGTGTTATTATTAGTTGCTTACAACTGAAATACAATAACTCACAGTCGTTGTAGCAATTGTTTAACCTTCGTTAATCTTCGCGAGATCAATTATATTCGATAGTTTTATTTGAACATAGCCGCTTCAGCTAATTAATTAAAAGGATGTTTTAAATATACAAAATGCATATAGTGGCATGAGTCTTAAACCGTTATATGTGTATCAGTATCCGCTTTCACGTTTAAGATCGAAGAAGGAAACATCGGTGGTATGTTTTGTTTAGTCGAACTTTAGCAGTTCTCTGCTGAGTGAAACAAATCCAAATACAATCTTCCTAATAGTGTACCGGGAAGGTATTATGTAATCAAAATTATTTTAAGATTAATTCCCTACGACCCTTATACGTTATGTCATTCGGTCGCATTTGTAATATATACATACCTACAGTTACATATGCCACCTCTATTTAAAACATTAACATTTAACCTATTCCAATGATGATCATTATGCGTAAAGTTCAGTCTTATTAAAAGGAAAATTGATATAACTTTACAGGTTATATGGTTTTTCATAACACTGCAAATCACATATTGTATTATTTGACTAGGGATAAACACATTAAAATAACAATTAAAAACCATTCAGAACTAATTTAAATAAAATTGGATATTGAAAGATGCTCATTCAACCGAGTCGAGCAACATTCACCGCAGTGATGTAATGGTAGAAGTGTGCTTACTGAAAGCAGGTACTATCTCTTCAATTATGAATACAAATAATACATTTTCGTCGGTATTGTTCAAAATATATATATACAAAATCTATCACACATACCTTTATTATACAATCTAGATGAGTTTAACACTATTATGTCGATGGTATAACGCGGTGTGCATATTGGACTCTTTCCAGCAATATTAATGAAACAATTGTGCCGCGCTCTGTAAAAAGGGGATTTAATGCATGCGCGTAAAGTGTCGTCCAAGATTAGCCCGTGCAGTCCACAAAGGCTAATCAGGGACGACAATTTGCGCCTAAAGTGGATTTTTTGTGCGGACTGCACAGGCTTATTTGGGACAATACCTTACGCACATGCATTAAACCCATTTTCACAGAGCGCTGCCCATTTATTGTGCAACGCATTGTTGGACTCGTATCTTCGAACAGCTATTTAAATTCTGATGTAAAACGTTATGCCGGTGTGGGCTACAAATTTACACCACAACTCTACCTTTGAGAAATACTAGTAATCTATTGCATCACACATTGCTGTTAATTTGCTGTTTACAAACTAATTCAAAAGAGTCAAATTCTTACGGGTATCGAATTACAACTTGTGGAGACTTAGATGTTTGTATTAGGTGTATTTGATAATCATTCATTCGCTAAAAGATGAATGAACATGTTAAGTATTACTGTTCATGGCGTAGCTTAGCTCCTAACTAGGGTATGATAAGAGTTGTACACGGAAATGTATTTATCCTGTCACATGCCTTTAAATCAGCCTGATAACCAGGTAACCTAATACTCCAAAAGTTATTAGGCAAGTTGACCACGTGACCTCGAATATCCGTCAGTCGCTTTCCGGTGACGGACTCCTTTTTATCATAAAAACAGTAAACCGATTCTGTTTAATGTTATCGTGTATTAAACATATCATCCTTTTTGTGTCTTCTTTACAATATTTTACCGAACCAGCTTTCCGTATTTTTATTTTCATTCACTTGATGACGCAATGTATGACGTATCCCTCGTGACGTCATTTCGGTGACGAAACATTTTGGGACAACAATATGGAAGTGTTATTTTTTTAACAGTAAACTTTTTGTTTAACATCGAACGAATGCAAAACGTATTTCGGATTGTGTGTACTGTGTTTGTCATGCATAACACGAAGAACAGACAATGGAAGTGCATTCAGTTATAACTTTATTGTTAATAGCATTGGATTAAAGTTGTCATTGATGATTCAGGTAAGCGTGTCGGTAATGCTAAATTTAGTTTTTCTTAGGACTCCTGTCAAAGCTTAAATAATGCCATCAATCTAATCTACAGCACAGTTTCAGCTGCAATCGATATTTTAATTATCCAAATAATGTGCTACGTGTAATTATAATTATTTTCGAGTATTTGTTTGATTTGTGGCTCAATTTTATTTATAACGGTAGACTAAGACTGAACGTGCACGCCATTTTGTTCAATTGAATGTTCGAATACAATTTAGTTTTTTTTGTTTTGCATTTTTTTCTTCAATTTCCAACAATAAAATAACACTTTCTCGATTCGTTTTTAATTTCTTCTCATATTTTTAATATGAAAGTATTAAAAGAAACGGTTTAATGTGGAACGTTTTTCTTTCGTACGCTGTATCCGCCATATTGGAAACCGACCCAATAAATGTTAGGCCGCAGTACACCAATATTTTGAACGTCGGGTTATTCAAGTTGATAACGATCCGGGTTTCGATATAGAATACAGTGATCCCGCGTTTATCCGGAAACGTCCGTTCCGGCAGAAATTTCCGGATAAACGAATCTTCCGGATTATCGAATCAGTGCCGTTTCAAGAGTTAAATATTTACCTAATGACATAAACCTTATGTTTATGTACATTTACATACTTATTTCGCATCAAGAATGATATTTTCTTGCTACGCAGACATTTATTTAGTTTAAAAAATCAAATGTTGTTAAACAATGTCAATACAAAAACGCGTAACCGAATTTTGCTGTATGCATGTACACTTTCCATGAGGACTGCATGTATCTCGTGTGATACTGCCGCAGTGAAAGGACGTTGCCATGGGTGGCACGCGAGCTGTAAGCTGGTGACGTCACAGAGTTACAAACCAAGGGTATTGAAGGCAAATGAAAATAAAACTTAAACTGCGATACTGTTTTCACTTTTAATACATGTGTATCTTTATTTATAACCCGTCGTATGTTGATAACGTAA
>VMBQ01000181.1:281918-344971 GCA_007657795.1 Dreissena rostriformis
ACTACTACTACTACTACTACTACTACTACTACTACTACTACTACTACTACTACTACTACTACTACTACTACTACTACTACTACTACTACTACTACTACTACTACTACTACTACTATTACTACTTCTTCTACTACTACTACTACTACTACTACTACTACTACTACTACTACTACTACTACTACTACTACTACTACTACTACTACTACAACTACTACGTCTTCTTGTTTTTCAGAAAAATATTCGGTACCACAAGTAATGTTCCATGCTCGACAATCCTCTATTCGACGCTCATACACTACTAGCCAACACGTTTTGTTCATGACTGTCTTGATCAACGACGGTGGAGGCTATGACGCTACCTCTGGGCATTTTACAGCGCCCGTTGCGGGAGTGTACATGTTTGCGGTGAATTACTGTCCTTGTTTTGGCAAGTATGCCTTTCTTGAAATAGTCCATGCAGGCAGAGCTTTACAGAGATTAAGCCACACAAGTTATGAAAATGGTGATTTAGGCACACTGATAATGAGATCAATATCCAAGGATCACAAATATCAAGACTATGGCGTTTGTGTCAGCATGCAGGCCTTCGCTAAGGTTGCGAAGGGAGACAAGGTCTGGGTGCGGGCTACAAATCCTAGTGAGATCTGGCATGATGAGTACTACAGATCAACCAGCTTTGCGGGGCTGTTGATAAGACTATAAATATAACTGACAAGTATCCGCGTAACGATATATACAGCATATGTACACACAAATAATGCCGTTCTTTTGATATGAGATAATTATGATGTTTTTAGGTAAACTATTTAGAATGGTATTTATAGATCGTTATCAAACCAAAACAATTATAACTACTTACCTGAGTGTACGATACGTCAGTTTCTCTTCAAATTTATGTTGAAACTTGCTGATGACAACCGTCTTACTGTTGAGTTTCACCATTTCATTGCTTGGAATGCATATGAAATTAAATAGATTCAGCGTGACGCCAACTATTGGCACGCCCTAATATTAATTTAGTTTGTCCCGTTCTTTTTTACTATTCTTAACTCTGTTTCAAAAGGTTTAACTGAGTTAACGTAGCCCAAGAATTCATGGTTCTTTTGTTAACCCATGACATGCTTCTTAAAAGGAGTGCTTGTTTAGATGTTTTCATCATATAAGTGTTAACAGATAATATCTTTACTGCAAAAAGTCGATGTAAGCACCTATGTACACAACCTGCACCGGGTGAGCTTTTGGGTCGTTCACATTTTATATTTTTATTTTTTGTCTCCCGAAAGTGAAATAAAACAGTCTTTATTTCAAGTGGGTATCTACAATATTCCGCAAGAGAAAGTTACAAATGTATTCAATAAAAGTGCCTGTTAACGTAAAACAAAAAAACATACATCTTAATTTCTACCGTTTTAAACGGTTATTTTTTTTTTATCGAGACTCAAAGTGCACACTTTCTTTATCAACACAAGCTTCAACACTAGTTTTTCGAATAGTTACTTATCAGGAACCTGTAGCGTAAGTAACACTATCATTATAATATTAATTTTGAAAGCGTATCGAAACAGGAAAGAGATGACAGTGCATAGTCAGAATGTGTACCGCATGTGATTGTTTTTCATTTTTATACTGACTCTTTGTTGGAGTTTGCAATCCGAGTGTTCATAAACGTTATGTTTAATAGCCCATTTTTATAAGCAATGATCTTTATGTATTGCACCGATATTCTTTTTTAAATTTGGAAGTTGTCTAGTGGAGAATTTTGGTGAATGATAACTTATCTTGATGAAACAACAGTCCGACATATCTGTATTATGGTCATGTTTGATCTTTGAATAATGACCCTTGAGCCAGGGATTACAGGTTGTGCCTATATTGATTATGTGTGAGCTTTTAAATTTTTACCCTAATAAAGCACGGCTTGATATGCAATTGACTTGATTTGTTCTTTCCACTTTGTGGAGACATACATATGCAAACATATGGTGAACAAGGATATATTGTAGATACATGTACTACTGCAAACTAATGTAACTCATTGTATATATGCCAAATAAATGTCAAGATGAAGCTGTAAATCTGATCGTAACATTGTACAGATCTCCCTCTTCAGTGTGAATTTTATTGATCACTTCAACGTTTCAAATTATTGCTCTATGCAGTTAAATACACAACAGGATTTTTATTTTATTTTAACCGTTATATCTAACAGAGTCACGAACATTTCGAAAACGTTATTCCGGTAAAATGATCCGAAGCTGATTTTATAAGTTTTATGAAGCAACATTTGTTCGTTCACTATTAAGCTAACGATTCTCAATTGTTTTATAACTTGGTGAACGCAGCGATATTTTATTGTAGCTCAAACAGTATATTATTTCTGATCTGAAGATCCATTGTTTTGCCTTAAAATATGATAGATTTGTTTAATTATTTTTATTTTATGAATTTGGGAACACGAATCCAGGCCCGAAAACAACTTGAGGGTAATATACAATTTGTAAACTTTAAGGTGGGTCTTAGGCATTATGTTTATCCTGATAATAATATTTCGTTTGGATAAGTTTTTATCTGGGTTACCTATGTCCAAAAACTATGTCATTAACGCATTTATGCCGAGTGGACTCTCCCATCCTTCTAAATTGGATCAATTTATTTTCAAAATTAGGGATCTCTAGTATATTTATATCTTTAGAATATTTCTTACAGAAATTTCTTTAAGCAAACAGCGCAGACTCTGATGAGACGCCGCATCATGCGGCGTCTCATCTGGGTCTACGCTGTTTGCCAAGGCCTTTTTTCTAGACGCTAGGCATAAATGGGTTAAATCTTAAAAGACCCTGTGTATGGTCGATCATCAGCTCTTTACCTCTCTTGACTGCACATTTGTCATCCAATCTTGATTATACTTACTAAGAATGTTTATCTCGTCAATATTCAAGAAGAGTTAACATCGGAGTAACGTTCGACAAAAACTAGGCCACCGGTTCAAATCTTTGATAAAACTTTGTTACCACTTTAGAGGCGACATTTTTTCTTACATTTGACAAAAATGTCAGAATTTTTATCTTGAAAATATGTAGGCTGCATATGAAGCGTATTTATCTGCGTCTAAAACATTGTTAACGAGGTCAAATCTTCGAAAAGAATATATTTCCATTCTAAAAGCTACATGTATGACTTAATCACTGTTAATCATGGTCAGAATGTTTATTTTGACGATATCGAGGCCGATATCTAATCTGGATCTCTTGAGTGACCAGGTCAAAACTTAAATAACGTTTGGTGTGCCTACAAACTGATTATAGCGCCAAGTGCCCTGTTGTTAAAATAACTTCTTTCGATAATAGTTTTAATAAATGTATTCTTAAGTTTCAATGGTGTCACTGAAATGAGGACGAATTAAGTCTTTTTTGAAGATTTATTTTATAATAATACGCACTTTATGTTTAGTATATAATACTGCAAAATACATTTTGCATTATTTGACTTAGCGTATAAATCAACAAGTTAAACTGCAATTTGAAAACTATATCAGAACAAATACAAATATAAACGGACAGAATACATGGGCTACTAGATGCACATTGAACCGATTTAGTGGGGAAACATTTTCCGGAGTATGATTATGGTAGCAACTATTCTTGAAAATTAAGTTTTGATTAACAACTTTTGCCGAAATCAAGCAACTCTTCGTACCATTAGTTACCTGAAAATTGCTGTTATTTGGTACGACGTACTTGTAAGACTGAAGTTGGAGTTTACGGCGTCAACGATGCTGATCGTCTGCTTGTGGATGTGTTTAATGATTGCGATGTCGCGTGGAGCTTGTGACATGGATACCAATGGGGATTTAATATGGCTCATATCAAAGTCCGACTCTGTGCGTGTATGTGTATTCGCGTGCGGGTGTAAGGGGATGGGAGCGGCCTGTGTTGGCAAACGCAAAATCAGTAAACGAACGAAGTACTTTGTATCATTACTTCATTAACTGGTGGTGTTTGAATATGAGGAACACAAATAAGTCTGCGTCAGTGGCGATTAAAGCTATGCGTATAGAGAATATTTATTTTGCATTTTTCACAAGGTCTTTTCTGTCAAATTTGACCTAGTTTTAGCTCTATTCGATTTCTATATCCGGGAAAATTACCGGAATTTAAAACACATTTATACTAATCATTAGAAGCGGGCAATTGGTAATTTGTGTAAATGGTTTCCGTATAAAAATGAAAAGAAAAAATCATTTCAAAACTTGCTCCAGAGTTATTTCTTTGTGGAAGGTACAAAACGATTTCGATTCTCCGACCGTTATACACGCTGCTACCAAGAAACGCTGATATTTCATGTGCTTATTGAAGGCAGTTACTATCTCTTCAATGATGCATACATGCAATACATTTCCGCTGGTTTTGTACGAATAGTATAAAAAGTATTTACACTACTCCATATATGTATTATACTATTGACATAATTTTAGGTCAATAGTATAACGCGCTGTGAATATTGGACTGTAACCAGCAAGATCAAGGATAAGGTTATTGTACAACGCATTATTGAACTCGATACAGGAACAGCTATTTTAAGTCTGAAGTACAACGTTATGCCGGTGTGCGCTAAGGGTTTACACCACAACTCTACCTATGTGAAATACTAGCCATGTATTGCATCACACTTTGCAAGGTCAAATTCTTACGGGTATCCAATTACCACTTGTGGAGACTAAGGTGTTTGTATTGGGTGTATTTGCTGATCATTCATTAGCTTAAAGATGAATTAACATATTAATTATTACTATTTATGGCGTAGCATAGCTCCTTACTAGAGTAAGATAAGAGTTGTCTTATACGCAAGTGACCTATTGCAACAATACACAGAAAGTTCTATGCACGGGTAATGTAGTTGTGTTTGAACTTCGATCATATAACGGTAACGGGTAAATGTCTAAAATGTAAATGCAACATAAAACGAGCAGCGCTCAGGGAAAACCGGGCTTAATGAATGATATTGGCCTGTGCATTCCGCACTGTCAGTACTTAGTTCTATACAACTTTAATTTCTAACACCTCTTATGTAAGTTATATTAATAGTTTTATTATGTTTTGTTTTCTTCAAACCTGGGTTGTTTGAGAGCTTATTATTCCATACTAGCACAGGTTCATTTCGACTTTTGAATTGAATTACGTACTCGTATTGAAACCATATGTCGATAATACAAGTTGTCCAAAGTACCAATTAAGCGCGTTACACACGCAATATAGTTAAAGCTATTTCGATTGATGATAATGAATGCACAAAACGATCATTTTTACGTTTTTGATTCACGAATTTGAATGCTTGTTTGCATATAATTGTTACTTACGTTTTGGAATCTATGATAATTGTATAGGTGTTTCAATCACATTTTCTCCGTAAGCATTCACATAGATTATTATTGACCGAATACATTGCCAGTTACGAGTACAGAAACATGGTAAATTATTATTAAAATATATAATGTACTTAAAAAGACATTTGAATTGAAGATTTCAAATATCTGATAATTAAGACTATACAATCTGAACTTTTTTTTACACACTGGGTTATTTTTTTTTATAACAAAACTGATATTTCAGGACAATTCTTTAAGGCCTGTAATAAATCACCATTCCTCTATACTGCCATTTACTATCGGTAAGTATTTAAGCTACGCACTGGTATTAAAATCTCAACTAATCTGTACTAGTGTTGTGTTTTAACGCCTATTGAACGGATTAATAATGCGTTAATGTAGTGTATGAAGCCTAATATATATTTCGTATTAACAGCTGCCATTCAATATTAGTGTTTTTGCCATTTACAAAAATGCCGAGGATTTTATGTACAATCTTTATTTGCGTTGGATTTCACTTCTCGGTATGTACGTCATGTATGCATTGTGGATCTTTTTTATGTTTAAGCTGGGTACACTGTTGACAATATTAAGATGATAGAAAACATTAAGTAATTAATTAATCAGAGTTTCAGTATTTTTAATCTAGTACAATACACAGGACACATGTACACTAGTCAGACCATTACTTATGTACTTAACATGTATTTTGTAACTGTTGTTTTCAATAGCTGTTTTCTTTCTGAATTAAAGTCATTACTAATTTTCCAACATATATTGTTGTTTGAAGGCTGCTATTCTAATCAAGTAACTCATAAGTCTTTACAAATCTCAGTATATATATTGACCGAATTTTACTCTACACATACTTGCAAATAAAAACTTATTATTTGGTTTTATTTCTAGGAATCCAAGACATGTGGACCAACAATATGTCACGGTAGGTGAGCCGATTATACAATGTATAAACACCTTTGTGAAATAGTTACACAGATTCCTGTCCTAGATTTTTATGCATTGTACAGTTAGTTAACGTTTAGTTTATACTTGTCTTTAAAGAAGGGAGTTGTAAGGACAATAATGTTATACGATTTCATTCATTAACATCTTCCGCAAGAGTGAAGCGTAGGACAAAAAGAAATACAGGGGACAAGCATTTTTAATGAACTTGCTTTAATATTTCACCTTCAACCTACCTATTAAAACTTTCAATAATTATACCTTTTCATGTTGTTTATGATAAACTGTCCATTATAATTAATGATCAAGTTTTCATGTCATTGAAGATTAAATTTATATTGTTTTGATGATCCCATTTCTACTTTATTAATTAACGCATCTCTATTGTATCGACGATCCCATTTCGATTTAATTGCTGATCACATTTCTATTTAATTGATGATCCCATTTCCATTTAATTGATGATCACATTTCCATTTAATTGATGATCTCATTTCAATTTTATTTATGATCAAATTTCAATTTCATTAATAAGGACATTTCCATGTTATTAATGATCACATAACTAGATGACAACACGTTCTTTGTGTAGACACTAGTGGCAGTTAAACATTGGGTATTGAAGCTCTTAAACCGTATAATTAATATGTTTGATGGGTGTACGTATGATTAATGTTGTCGTTGAGCCTCGTTCTTTGAAAATTGGGCTTAATGCATGTTCGTAAAGTGTCATCCTAGATTAGCCTGTGCAGTCCGCACAGTCAGGCTAATCAGGGATGGCACTTTCCGCCTACACTGGGATTTCGTCTAAAGTAGGCCTCCTTTTAACAAAAAATACCATTATAATAGAAAGTGTCAGCTTTCATTAACCTGTCTGGACTGCACAGGCTAATATGGAATGACATTTTACGCACATGCATTAAGCCAAGTTTTTCAAGAACGAGGCTCCGATAATTACTTATAGAACATTTTCTTCAGATAACTTTTATGACCCGTATTGCTGCAGTAAGATTGGGGAGAGTGTGGATGGAGGGGGATGCTGCTGCTCCAGATCTCAGAACACGTATGTAGGCTACTGTTCTCACCCAAGGATAGACTCCACCGGGCTGCCGTGGTGTAAGCGATGTTATAAAAAGAGCCTCGCTCCGGGACAACGGAGTGTTATCCATATGCGTAATGTGTCATCCCATGTTGTCCTGTGCAGTCTTGCACAGGCTAATCAGGGACGGCACTTTCCGCCTAAACTTGAATTTCGCTAAGAAAAAACTTCTTTTTTGACGAAATATACAATAAAAGCCGAAAGTGTCGTCCCTGATTAGCCTTTTTGGAATGCACATGCTAATATGGGTTGGCATTTTACGCATATGCATTAAGCCTCCAGTTTTCCCAGAGCGAGACTTAATCACACATTTAGTCGGATGAATAATTTTACATGTATTGGTACCATGTATGATAAGACTATATGACTATGAGCATACAATTATAAATCGTACACAGTCTTTTGTTACTCAATGTTTGTTTAATACTTATATAGGTTATATATGCGGACGATTCAATTTTCTACTAAATACAGCTATAACTGTGACGCATATCCATGATAAAACTTATTTTAAATCAAGTCATAATACAAAAGTATTATCATATATGTTAATTGACTGTAGCACAGTTAATATGTTGTATACTCCTTTTTTCAATTAACAATTCTTAACCAGAAGAAATCGATATTTGTATTTATGTAGCTTTTGTACGCTAAAAAACCGCGTATAAGCTTAATTGTTAACATATATGTTTTCGTTTAGTTGTGTTGTTGTTGTTCGATGATATGTAATCGTTATACTTCAGGGTGGTCGCGTTTGACGCAACGATGTTTCTTATGTGAAATATAAAATTGCGGTTATCTGCATTTCGTGCAAGAAGTGACAGTCTCAGATGAGTAGCGCGAATTAAAATTACTGACATAATGTTTTTATTTTATAAATGAGTCTCTCTCTGTCAAAATGGGGTTTAATGCATTTGCGTAAAGTGTCGTCCCAGATTAGCCTGTGCAGTCCGCAACAATTAATCATAGACGACTCTTGCCGCCTAAACGGGATTTGCGTTAAGAAGAGACTTCCTCTAAAAGAAACATACAATGCAACCGGAAGGCGTAGTCCCTGATTAGTATGCGTGGACTGCAGCAAATGCATTAAGCCCCGTTTTTTCCAGAGCGAGACTCATATATAATTAAAAATTATAAGTCCTCACGTTGACATTTTTTAAATGACCGTGTTTAATGTTACAGGGGGAGCGTACATCGCCGTCAGTTCTTTGCTGGTCTGCATTGGGCTCGGTTTGATCCTCCATAGGCGGATCCAGGGGAGACAACCCAAGGCAAATGTAGATATTTAAAGAGGTGGACAACACATTCTGGATATTACGGGCTCAAAAATCTTGATAGATTTAAATAAAACGTATTTAATAAAGTGCATGTGTACATTGATGCATAAATTGCATATTTAGACGTTTCATCTTGAGAAGGAGCGGATTTTGAAATGGTGTTAACGAAACGAAAATGTTGAGGAAGTGTGTACATGTGTACTTATTTTGTGACACTGTATGGCATATGGACGTTGTGAACTACGTATGCGTATGTAATACCATTCAAACGGAATTGCATTGTGCAGCTAAGAATTATTTATCGATAGTAGTTTTTTACTGTTTTTACTCGCCTTCCGTGCGCTGAATTGTTATGGTCATTTCGAGCATCACTTTATCTATTCTTGCCAGATCTTACATTTATATATTATCGAATTATGATTCTTTAATACATACATGTATACTTCACGTATACATAACCGTTGTTATTGGGAGGTGCTGATATGATAAATGATGGTATAGATTTCAGTCTTCAGAGGCTGTACTCAGTAAAAACATTTTTTTTTTTATGTGGATTTAATATGGTTTAATTGGTTTATTTAAAGGTTAATACCTCGTTGCTTAAGGGCCAGAAGTGATAATCGGCTCGCAGAGTGAATAATCGCCCCGAAGGCCGTCGGCCTGAGGGCGATTATTCACTCCAGGGCCGATTGTCACTACTGGCCCTCAAGCAATGATGTTATTAACGTCTTTAATACTTAATACTTAACGTATGTTATCGTTTATATTACATATCATCCCATTTGTTCCTTCACTAAAATATATTACCGAACCAGTTTTCCGTACTTTTATTTTCATTCAATTGATTATGTAATTTATGACGTATCTATCGTGTATGACGTAATTTCGTTGACGAAACACTAGGTTAAGCTTGACTTTCTGGATTTTAACGACAACAATTTGGACGTTAAGATTTATTACACAGTAAAATATTTATTTAAAAAAGCATCGAACGAATCCAAAACGTATTTTGGATTGTGCGTTTGTAATGTATAATTGGAAACTTTAAGCGGAATTAAAGAAATCACTCCGAGCAGTCATTGACATTCGATTTCGTAAAACGTTTCAAAAAGTGTAGTTTGAAATATATAAAGATAATAAGGTGGAAAAACAGAAAAAGGAAGTTCATATCGTTGAAAGTGTATTATTATAAGCAGTGGATTAAACATGTCATTGAGGTAAGATTGTCGTTTACTAAATTTTGATGTTGGATGACTCCTGTTAAACTTAAAGCCCAAATAGTGCCATCAATCTCATCTACAGTACGTTTCTAGATGCAATCGATATTTTGTTCATCATTCTTATTTTGTACTACGTTGAATTATCTTTTTTTTATTATTTCGTTGATTTGTGGCTTAATTTTATTCATCACCGTTGGAAAAGACTGAATATGGACGCCATTTTGTTCAGTTGACGTCGCGTGCTTAAGCTCCGGGGCGATTATCGATTATCAACATTTGGCCGATAATCACCTTCCTTTGACCGATAATCACATGCATTCGAGTCAAATTTGTTACTATATATAGTAACATAAGTATTAATTCAGAATAGATTAGGCTTTAAGCCCATGAGTATACATACATATAACACACACTGTAGTCAACAGTGGTCAATGGCATACAGCCATATACATATACTATTTTAAGCAATATGAATTTACAATTTATAACGAAAGAATTGGCAACTCTAAAGACATGCATATACACAATAAACAGCTATTTTTAACATGTATAATATATTATTTTAAGGTAAGTATATAATATGTATATTGTAGAGTTGTATCTTGATCAAAATATACTTTAATGTTCTAACAATGTGTATACATATAGCTTTTATTGCTATTACTACAATTAGACAGTAATATTTGGAGAGAAACTATTGATTCTATAATTCAGTTCCCAATTTAGCTTCTTTAAAAATAAATGTTGCAAGATTTTTAATTGTTTAAGCGTTGTCAGTTTGTAAAAGTTCGATACATTTTATTATATTTTTGCGATTCCAATACTATCTATGTATATATTGTTTTCAAAGACTATTAAAAACTGGACATTCGAGTAAGAAATGGAACTCATCTGCGAGAACGTTACAGTGTTTACATTTTCTGTTTTCATACGGTGTGTTTTCAGGCTTGTGCCATCGCCCTGCTTCGACTTCAAGTCTGTGAGCAGATACTCTTTAACGCGTAAACTCGAATCTAAATTTTGAAAGAAACTCGGTTATCCAATTCTGAACGTATATATCAGATATGCGTTGTTTAACAATGGATAAAAACAATTAACGTCTCCTACTCCCTGAAAATACCCTGCCTTACTAAAACCTAGAGTATTTAATACATGTTAAACAGATTTTACACACGGAATAAAATTCAAGATCATGTAATATCATATTATAAATAATTTTAATATATTTATCATCATAAGATTGTAATATTTTTAACCAATATGTTTAAACATAAATAATCCGTTTATTTGTAAGGAGGTTACGCCCAAGTTCCCCGTTAATGAAATAAGTCTGAGTTTGAGATCTGACACACAGCACCTGTTTACAATAGCTTAGGTGTATTCTTTCAATTTGGATGCTATTGTTTAATCCCCAAACTTTGCAGCCATAATTTAAAATTGGTTCAATAAGCATAATATATTTACAATCTTTCTTACATGTAGTAGGTTGACACTTTTATTTAGTTACATGGCTAATTTATTTATTTAGATACGTCCTTAACTTTATAGTTTAATATCTTTTATAGATGAACTTTAATGTTTTGTATAATAATAAGTTAAGCACATATTCCTTTCATGGTGCTTACTTTGTCGTTGTCGGCTTAGGTACTACTTAAAAGTACCCTGGGTAGTCTCCAGTATACTACAATGTACCTTGGGCAAGGAAAGTACGCTTGAAGGCACCCGGCTATACTCCGATGTACTTTTAAGTATATTTTCCGTACCCGGGTACTTTTAAGTATACTGAAGAGTACCCGGGATACGTTAAAGTAGTGTTTCAGTCGACAATAACCAATCGAGCCTTAATGGTTTTAATACATGTCCGATACTAATGTCACTCATACACTAAATTATATACCGTACCTCACATTAATGTGTCTGTCCTTACCTATATGACCGCTTTAGGTTCGTAAACCACGATAGAGGCGATAAATAGTGTATGGAACGGTCGCTACATACTATATGGACTGGGCGTTCCTCATATGGACTTATTGTGCAAACAAATTGACGTATGACGTAATAGTGACTTAGTGAGGGTTATACATAGAATGTTACAGTGTATAGCAAAGCATATACTGGTTGCACAGTCCGGTTTCGCTTCATTGTATTTCGATGGCGATTGTTTAAAACTGAACAATACTTTGTTATGAATTATTATTAAAACATGTTGAAAATATAACATTTCATATGCTCTATATATTCAAATTGTGATTATGTTTTGGATTATAACTTACCTCGAGAGTTTTACAATTGTTGTCAATTTGTAACAATACTATTAATTCACGCGTCAAGTGTTGGCATTTATGTTTCTATTTTCTGTCTGCATAGGTGCATTTGATAAAGATCGTTTAAGACGCGCGTTTGGTTTGTAATTAATTATTGAGTTAGTGTGAGTTTCGGTTATCCCTAAAACCGGTCTTTATTATTTAAAATGTATACGTTGTATTCCGTTAATAAAGTAGTGTATAGAGTTTATGCAGTTTAATCTTTGTTATATTTAATGTTTTAATTGTTGAAAATATTGTTGAAAACAATGCTCGTCTTAATTTATTGTTAAACAATACTTTGTAAATCTTGTTACAGCTTGTCAAACCTATTTAACTGTAATTAAATATCAAATAACAAAACACATTTTTACCAGTATCTGGCTACCTTTATTTTATCTGTCAAACGAACTGTCTGGAGCGCTTAAAACGAGCGTGTTTTGTGGGACCGGAATCAACCGATTCAATCATATCAAGACAATGCGTTTTTAGACCAGCCGTTTGACGATTTCTTGGAGTCTGGGGCTCTTATACTTTAAACCCGCGGTCTCTGGAACCAGGCACAGCTATAAATAACATGTGTAGGGATGTGTCATGCAATCACTCCAAATAACAACATCCATATGCATCAAGAATGTTAGTTACCAATGACTGACGTATGTACCTGTAATAATATTAAACCGCTTTAAGTGGGTAAGTCTTTCCATCTAAGGTAAGAGAAGGTTTACCGACTGCGATGATACGACATAAATACTGCCAAACATGCAAAGCACATATAGTTTAAACAACTTTTTCATAATTAATGCCACAAAAACATCGCGTTATTTATAAAATGCATGTTGCTATGTCGATAGCGTTAAAGTTTACAACCGTACCCAATAAATACAATTTGAAACTCAATACATGAAACGGAAACTTTACACTGGGTAGTACACGTCACCTATTGAACACTTTTGAATAAATAAGAAAAGTTATTTCATTCTAATCGATCGAACAGTAACATTGTCCGTCTGTTTTGAAGTTTATATCTAGTTTACCACGCAAAACATTTACTTATGAATATAATACAAAAGTTCGTTTGTGTACATTTGATCATTGTTTGCATTGGATCTCTCACTGTGGTAAGTAATTTGTGAAAACAAACTTTTAAAACAATCGATACGTTAAATAAAATAGTATTACATGTACATTACATGCAATACAATACTAGTGGACATGAATTTATTTCTCTGTAATGTTTCTTGAGTTTCAGTAATCCTATGGATTGTAAGCACTGTAACACTTTATTATATTATTAAATGTATACCCAGACCAGTAAAATAAATTTACATCAAGTACAATAAATATATTAGACAATGTATGTAATACAATATTGTGTTATAACTACTCCTAAACTGTTGATAGACTGGATATCACGAAACTCTGAACACATAAGCAGAAGAGAAATTCTGATTAATATTTGCTGATCTTTCATTAAAGACAAGTGACCAATTGCATATAAAAAAACAAGTCAATCTGTACGGTGCATCATAACAAATAGATGCTGTTTAAAACTGGGGTTACCGTTTTAGAACGGTCAATTCAACGCACTGTGAGTTTAAACAGGTTGCAATGCATACTTAACCTCACACTTAGCCCAGAATCAAGTACACAACACACAATTGTAAATATATATATATATATTTACTGCATAGCATCGCAATTCAAATGAACGTTAGATTTGCTATACAAATATTCTGAAGACATACGTGTACATGTCTGCTTGGAAATAAGTACCATTATTGCATACTGTGCACATTTGATAATATCACTTTTATGCTCATCTTTGCTTTTTTTCAGCACTGCATGCAATGTGGCGAAACAAAATGCAAAGGTATGTAAGACGTAGAGAATTATACTTTAAACATCAATTTCCATAAAACTCATTGATATTCGTAACTACACAGCATATTTGAACAGTAAACATGTGTTTAATAATACGTGCATATTCTGCTTAAAACAGTACGGCTTCACAAAAAAAACATGTTGAGCGAGATGAATAACATTATTTTCTGAAAGATAAAACAGAAATAGTGTGCGTCTGCTAAATTTATTAATAATTAAGGTACCCTATGCACATTTACCAAGTATTATGAAAGCTGGTGTTATAATTATGTTAGGTACAATGCATCCTCACGTTAAAATAGCAAGGGGAAACCTGTATAATGTTGCTTTTTTCCAGGTTCTATTTCAATACTGCAATACGTGGATATAAAGTATTACATATAGTGCAATAATATAATGCAATCAGAGATGAAAGCTACATATTTAAAGTTCATGTATATGTAAATAATAAAAGTATATTTCAAGTATAACTATAGTTGCTTGTAATTCTGAGTTAGAAAAACCATAATGAAAATTACAATAACATGTATAATGTTTACAAAGCTTCTAAAGTTCTGTTCCCGAAAACAGTGCAGCTAAATATGAATATTGATCCATTGTAAACTGATTGATGCTCACTGACCGACAGTATCTCACTCAATTTGACGCTGTTATCAACAATGAAGACGTTGTGCTTTGTTTCTAGCGGAATTAAACGGAACGGAAGTGTATTGCTGCACCAAAACAGGTCAAGGGTCCGTCAGAGGGAGCTGCTGCTGTAAGAGAGTTGAGGGCAGCTTCGTGGGACACTGCGGGCCATTTGAAAAGTCTTACACAGGCTTGGCATGGTGTAAGTTAACGTGTTGTGACGCTAGGTCAGGCATGGATTAAAACAGAGTTGTATTAACGCAATACAAGTTTGTTACAGAGATTTATTCCACGAAAGTATACATAATCACATACCACGATTCATTACAAAAAATGTATTGCTGCCTGTTTTCTCCAGTATGTATTTATAATTTTGGACGCGCTGTTTAAAGTGTTTAAAACGGCATGTAGATTATTCATGCTAGCATTATTATTGTGTGCTCATGCATAATTGACAATAACCTCTTACTTTGTTTTAGGGGTTGCCGCCATTCTCATCATTGCGATAATTGTTGTTTCCATAGCGACTGGCATTGTCTTGAAGAGGTGCCTATGTAAGAAAAGACACATCACGACACAAAAAGAGATACCACTTATTTCCGCCGATATTGAGCTTTAACAAATAATTACAAGGTAGACCCCAAAAAACCATAGTAACTTACTTCATAGATACTATACAACATGGACTCGATGCCAACGTTACCAAAATCGTTCTACTGTTTACAAGCACGTGTTGACTTAAGCTGTTAGAAAAAAAATACTACGCTTATTCGGTAATTCCACACGTAGTGTCCTATGCGCATGTTCCTTATTATCTGGTATGAAATTGTGTCGCTGGTTTGATTATAAATTATTATTAAACACCATATGTGTTCAATTATATTCTTCTACACTTTACTTTTCTGTACCGGAAGATGCAAACATTAAATATGTAACATATATTTCCCATGCTATTTGGACACGAATATATTACAGAAGGTGTATTCATTGTCTGTTCTGTTCGCTTTGGCGATATTTCTAATTAGGTACTGGCTTTAGAATAAAAAGGTAATATAAAAATCGCCTAAATATCGCATGGTATCAATTGCTTGCGTAGTGTTTCAATGTACTGTTATACTAAAGTATGTAATTGCAGTAGGCGAGGTTATAAACAGTTTGATTGAATGACATATCGTTTACTCATTGGAATGCAGAGAGTATTGAACTTTCGGGCACTGATCTTCAATTGAATATTACCTTTTGTATACAGTATGCCATCCCTAGGAAGGCAACCAATTAGTTGCAAGAAATAAACAGAAACACACGGACGTATAGTCATTTGTTTATCAACTGTCAAATATGCTAATTTAACGGTGGTTGAATGTGTTATTTTTTAGAATTGTATTGCCTAATAAAAGCGTAAACGAGTAAACTTATCAGTTGCAGCGGCATAGTGGTAAAGATAGATGGCAAATAGGCTTTACCCTAGTGACCTGCGAGCACGAGCGTGTAGTGCTCAGTATACATGATATGGGGCATTGTATCAGATGCTATATGTTTACACATATTACGCACATTCATTTAGCCCAGTTGTCCCAGAGCGAGGCTCCAATCATCATTACCTATAGATGAAAGGTTTCACAACACCTTACATTAGATAACAAAAGAAAATGGTATATAATTTCATTTCATTACAAAGTTGCGAGTTACAGTAAGGAACTCGTAACAGTTAACGCATTTAACTAATTATATTGATATATAACTGCTGCCCCATTCACTTACACAATGGCAGGTAGATAATTGTTGGGGCCATATCTCTAACACGAGAAGCTGCAATATTTAGATTGATTCCTTTGGAACATTCTCTAACATTTACTCAAAATTATATTTGTTGCTAAAAAGGGCAAAAACCTTGGGTTAACAGCTACGACGAACGGATTATGGTTTAATAAGACACCCCATCACATTGCATAATTATATGGTGCTATTAATTTGTTTTTAAACAGTGGTGTTGCATGAACAAATCTTGTTATGAAATATTCCTCAAAAAGTATACGAATTTTGAAAAGATTTGAGAAAGTATTGTATTCTACATGAGTTCTTATGTTTTGTATAATCGAAAGGTGTTTATGGTCGATTGCCCTGTTTCGTTGTCGGTCCAATGGACACATTTAAACCTTCTAAATAGCGAGTGATGGTGTTAACCGCCAATGAATTACTGGTGTTTATTCGTTTTCAAATGTAATGAACGCCGTAAATAGTTGAATCCAACGTAAATGTAGTAAGCTCTTATTGCTTTACAATGTTTAAATGATTTATATTTACATTCACTCTTAATGTTCTGTAGACAATTAAACGAGTTCATTTTGCGAAACCCGTAAGCCGGCGATACCGCCTTCGAAGGCGGAGCTTCTTAAATCGGACCAATGGTTTCCAGACGCTGACGTGTAGTTATACAGTGCTCAGTACCGTGACCGCACTACATTTGTAATTATAGTCACAAACATGAATAAACATTACCCGTGTGTTTACTTTTGTTTCTTTGATGTCTCATTTAAAAAAAGGAAAATTGAAGAAAAAATATAGAGATTACTAGGTCGGTGCCGAATAAAGCGAAGTTTATTTGGCGAGGCTTAGACAATCTGAACCACAAGCCTTGGCGAGTGGTTGAGATTTTCGGGCCGATCAAAATTAACTTCGCTTTATTCGGCACCGATCTAGTATTCGATGTATCCCATCCATTTTTCTTAGTCGTCAATTATTTCTTCAAAAATATATTACCGAACCAGCTTTCCGTATTTTATTTTCACCACTTGATTACGTAATTTAAGACGTTTCTCGTGTTACGTCATACCGGTGACGAAACATTTTGGCACAACAATATGGAAATGGTAGATTTTCAACAGTTAAATATTTGTGTAAAGCAACGAACAAATCCATAACGTATTTCGGATTGTGTGTTTGTCATGCAAAACACCTTAAGAACAGACACTGGAAGTGTATATCGTTTTTACTTTATTGTTATTGGCATTTGATTTAATTTGCCATTGAGGTAAGCGTGTCGTTTATACGAAATTTTGTTTTTTCATGACTCCTGTCAAATCTTAAAAAATGGCATTAATCTATTCTACAGCACAGTTTCAGGTGCAATCGTTATTTTAATTATCCAAATATTGTGCTACGTGTAATTATAATTAATAGTAAAACTTCAGAACTGCTTTTCTTCGCGTACGAATCATAATGAATAACACAGCTTTAAGGGGCGGGTAGTAGCTGTTCCCGAAACTAAGATTACAACAGGTGTTGCCTCCATACAATACAATTCTGAGTTGTTTATGCTCGGATATGTTTTTATAGTTTCATATCAAAGGACACATATAAATATAAGGATTGATTCTAATTTGTCGGGCCATTATGCAGTATGAACGCTCATGGCGAGTATTGAAAATTTACCGAGAAGCGCTAGCGCGCTTCACGGAATTTTCAAAACTCGCCCTGAGCGTTCATACTGCATAAACGCCAAAAAATAATAATCAATCCTTAAATGAACGTTAGCTATGTATATGTGAATGTGTCAGCACTTGGTAACGTGATTTCGTTACTAATGCAGACAGACGAGCGTGTTCATGCTGTTAATGTTATCGGATACAATGTATATGCTTAGGATAAACAGACGAGAGCAACAGTGTTGGTATAATTGGGAACCGGTTCATTCCGGACATGCGGATAATTGGCATGTTTATAGAAAGGCAGCTGGCTAGTATCTTCTATCTTATTATACCAGTTTGACAGGTGAGATAAACTTCAAGGCAGATAACGTGATATTTTGCTTTGAGAAGAATACTTGCGTCGAAAACACTGCAATGTTGGCATCTAGAATTCAATTGTACTATCATGTGTGAATCAGTGGACGTTATATCTGTTAACATATGTCAATACAAAACGATGTTTCAAAACTAGCGCGTTACGTTTGCTGTTCTTTGTTACTTTTGGTGTTGATGATAACAGTGGTAAAATCACAGGGCAGTGCTGAACATGTGTCCGTCAAGACACCAGTTGGGATCTTTATTGGAGTTTCCGAAAGGACAACGTTTGATAATTCGCGCAAATTTTACACCGCATTTAAGGGACTAGCATATGCCAAGCCGCCAGTGAACGACCTGAGGTTTCGCAGACCCTTACCGATGGAGTTTAGGGATGACCATATTCACAATGCTACATGTTATCGCCTCCAACGCGTTCAACCGCCTGGCGCATTGAGGGACTTGACATTGGACCAAAGCAAGGATTGCTTGTATTTAAATATGTATTGTCCGGGTCGAGGTGTGAAGACCTAATGCTCTACATACACAGAGGAGGCTTCAGTGTTGGAGACGCTACTATCTTGTATGGTGATGTCCTTAGTGCGTTCAACGACGTGATTGTGGTCACCATTAACTAACGCCTGGATGTCCTTGGATTTCTCTCTTCCGGTCAGGCAGGTGAAGGAAACTACGGCCTATGGGATATGCATCTTGCTATAAAATGGGTCAACCAATATATAGGTCACTTTGGTGGCGATAACACGAAAGTCACATTGTGTGGAAACTCGGCTGGAGGGGCAGCCGTCCACTACCAGGCTACGTTTCTCGGTAATTGGGGACTTATTCGAAGAGTCATTACCCATAGCGGGGTAGCAACGTCGGATTGGGCGGTACAGAATACACCATCAAAGCAATTTGATGAAGTTGTGCGAAACAAGGGATGCAATTTGGGTCGTGATTATATTGCTATAATGGATTGCCTTCGCAAAGTGAACAGTGATAATCTCACAATGCAAGGTTGGCGTTTTGCCCCTTCTATCGACGATGAATTTGTTTTTGAACATCCGAAATAAATGTCACATGGTTTATCTCAGACAATTTCTGATCAGCTCGATTTGTTTTCTGAAATCGACTTCATGACTGGGTTGACTAGCCAAGATGGATTTTACGACATCATGTATCCTGAATACTTGGACGAAATTGATTTAAAGGATAAACTTGAAGCTTACGTGGATTCAACTCATGAAAAGAAAGTGCCAGAAAATCGTATAGACGAATTAGTCACTCAGTATAAGCATGTACCTTAACACGCATCAAACGAATGTGATACTACTGAAGTGTCTTGGAACGCTTTTATAGAATTTCACACTGACATTATTTTTGCAATACCAACGATATTAGAGTGTGATAAACACAGCGGGCTGGCGAAACGGAGCATGGGAAAAGCTGTACAAACTTATTTATATTTCTATGACCAACAGCCTTCTTTTGCGCGTCAAGTAAAATGGATTCCAGGCGAGCCGCATACATACGAGTTGCCCGTCCTTTATGGATTTACAGAGGACCTCAATGTCAAGTACACAAGCCCCTATTTTGAAGAATATCCACGTAATCCGAAGCCCGAAGACATTGAGATGACGAAAATATTGATGCAATTGAGAACCAACTTTGCGAAATATGGGTTTGTATTTGACGTTTTATTTGTGAGCTATATGTCATGAAAACCAAACAATCATCGGTAGAAAAAAAAGCCGTATTATAACGAACTAGCATCGTTATTGTGTGTGGAATCTATTGATTAAAAGTATTTTTTTTAAATCATCAGTTTGTAAAAGCTTAACGAATGAGTATTCAGTATTGTCATATGTAAATGATTAATGCTATAACTATTAAACACAAACCCATAATCGTGTTCGTTTTTGAATGCACATATTACTAAACGATTTGTGTCATGAATTAGCTTTAACAGTGTTACTTTGTCATTTTCAAGGAGTCCTAACACAAGGGACGCTTCAAATGAGCACAATATACCCACGTGGCCTCAGTATCAATCAGACACTGGCTATTATCTAGAACTGACATTGAACTTTACGGACAGTTCCATAAAACAGCATTACAAAGCAGACCGATAGGCGCTGTTGAGCGGTCTTCAAAATTGGGTTACTTACAACGGACAGTTCACAGTGAAACCTGTTGTTGGAGTAGTATTGACGATGCTGATGTTGATACATATGAAATGAGTTAGACGTTACTTAACATATTAGAAGGTAAAACTAAACATGTGATGGTTTTATTGTATGTAAAATATAGTCTGCGTTTGATTCTTTCTGAGTATAATGTATATATATATATTATAAGTTTTATGATTACCGGAAAAATGGGCTATTTTGTCGAATCGGTTATTATTTACCAATTGTTCTGAAAAAGATACACAAACCTTTGAAATTCTTATTTAGTTCACTGTCTTGATCTCTCGCTTCTTTCCGGATAAAATTTACATATTAGNATAATTGTTGGGGCCATATCTCTAACACGAGAAGCTGCAATATTAAGGTTGATTCCTTTGGAACATTCTCTAACATTAATTCAAATTTATATTTGTTACTAAGAAAGGGCAAACAATTTGGTTTAACAGCTACGACAAAAGGATAATTGTTTAATAAGACACCCCATCACATTGCATAATTATATGGTGCTATTATGTTGTTTTTAAACAGTGGTGTTGCATGAACAAATCGTGTTATGAAATATTCCTCAACGAGTATACGAATTTTGAAACGATTTGAGAAAGTTTTGTATTCTAAATGAGTTCTTATGTTTTGTATAATTGATAGGTGTGTATGGTCGATTTCCTTGTTTCGTTGCCGGTCCAATGGACACATTTAAACCTTCTAAGTAGCGAGTGATGGTGTTAACATTCAATGAATTACTTGTGTTTATTCGTTTTCAAATGTAATGAACGCCGTAAATAGTTGAATCCAAAGTAAATATAGTTAGCTCTTATTGCTTTACAAAGTTTAAATGATCGATGAACGTTATATATGTATATGTGAATGTTTCAGCACTTGGTAACGTGATTTCGTTAAGAATGCAGACAGACGAGCGTGTTCATGCTGTTAATGTTATCGGATACAATGTATATGTTTAGGATAAACACACGAGAGCAACAGTGTTGGAATAATTGGGAACCGGTTCTTTCCGGACATGCGGATAATTGACATGTTTATAGAAAGGCAGCTGGCTAGTATCTTCTATCTTATTATATCAGTTTGACAGGTGAGATAAACTTCAATGCAGATAACGTGATATTTTGCTTTGAGAAGAATACTTGCGTCGAAAAGACTGCAATGTTGGCATCTAGCATTCAATTGTACATGTGTGAATCAGTGGACGTTATATCCGTTAACATATGTTGATACAAATGGATTTGTCAAAACTAGCGCGTTACGTTTGCTGTTCTTTGTTACTTTTATTGTTGATGATAACAATGGTAAAATCACAGGGCAGTGCTGAACATGTGTCCGTCAAGACACCAGTTGGGATCTTTATTGGAGTATCCGAAAGGACAACGTTTGATAATTCGCGCAAATTTTACACCGCATTCAAGGGAATCGCATATGCAAAGCCGCCAGTGAACGACCTGAGGTTTCGTAGATCCTTAACGATGGAGTTTAGGGATGACCATATTCATAATGATTCATTTCATCGTCTCCAATGCGTTCAACCGCCTGGCGCATTGAGGGACTTGATATTGGAAAAAAGCGAGGATTGCTTGTATTTAAATATGTATTGTCCGGGTCGAGGTGTGAACTCCAGCGGTAATTACCCAGTAATACTTTACATACACGGAAGAGGCTTCAGTGTTGGGGGCGCTACTATCTTTTCTGGTGATGTCCTTAGTGCGTTCAACGACGTGATTGTGGTCACCATTAACTACCGCCTGGATGTCCTTGGATTTCTCTCTTCCGGTCAGGCAGGTGAAAGAAACTACGGCCTATGAGATATGCACGTTGCTATAAAATTGGTCAACCAATATATAGGTCACTTTGGTGGCGATAACACGTAAGTCACGTTGTTTGGAAACTCGGCTGGAGGGGCAGCCGTCCACTACCAGGCTATGTTTCTCGGTAATAGGGGACTTATTCGCAGAGTCATTGCCCAGAGCGGGGTAGCAACGTCGGATTTGGCGGTACAGAATACACCCTCAAAGCAAGTTGATGAAGTTGTGCAAAACAAGGGATGCAATTTGGGTCGTGATTATATTGATATCATGGATTGTCTTCGCAAAGTGAACAGTGCTATTCTCACAATGCAAGGTTGGCGTTTTGCCCCTTCTATCGACGGTGAATTTGTTATTGAACATCCGAAATTAATGTCACATGGTTTGTCTCAGACAATTTCTGATCAGCTCGATTTCTTTTCTGAAATCGACTTCATGACTGGGTTGACTAGCCAAGATGGATTTTACGACATTATGGATCCTGAATACTTGGACTTAATTGATTTAAAGAATCGAATTGAAGCTTACGTGGATTAAACTCATGAAAAGAAAGTGCCAGCAAATCGTATAGACGAATTAGTCCATCAGTATACATATTTACCTAAACACGCATCGAACAAATGGGATACTACTGAAGTGTCTAGGTACGCTTTTATAGAATTTCACACTGACATTATTGTTGCAATACTAACGATATTAGCGTGTGATAAACACAGCGGGCTGGCGAAACGGAGTATGGGAAAAGCTGGAAAAACTTATTTATATTTCTATGACCAACAGCCTTCTTTTGCGCGTAAATTAAAATGGATTCCATGCGTGCCGCATACATACGAGTTGTCCGTCCTTTATGGATTTACAGAGGACCTCAATGTCAAATACACGAGCCCCTATTTTGAAGAATATCCACGTAATCCGAAGCCCGAAGATATTGAGATGTCAAAAATATTGATGCAATTGTGAACCAACTTTGCGAAATATGGGTTTGTATTTGACGTTTGATTTGTGAGCTATATGTAATGAAAACCATACAATCATCGGTAGAAAAAAGCCGTATTATAACGTACTAGCATAGTTTATGTGTGTGGAAGTTATTGATTAAAGGTATTTTTTTTTTAATCACGATGCTGATGTTGATACATATGAAATGAGTTAGACGTTACTTAACATATTAGAAGGTAAAACTAAACATGTGATGGTTTTATTGTATGTAAAATATAGTCTGCCTTTGATTCTTTCTGAGTATAATGTATATATATATATTATAAGTTTTATGATTACCGGAAAAATGGGCTATTTTGTCGAATCGGTTATTATTTACCAATTGTTCTGAAAAAGATACACAAACCTTTGAAATTCTTATTTAGTTCACTGTCTTGATCTCTCGCTTCTTTCCGGATAAAATTTACATATTAGACACGCTACTTTAAATTGCGTTTGATTTATTAAAATATAATTGTCATTTCAAGAATTATATTTATCACAAAATGTATTCAAACATAATATCGATCAACCCAAATTCCAGTTGATCACATTACTTCCACGACGTGCTGCGCGGAAATATAATTTCCAACCTCGAAAGAGATCACTTACATTTGTCTTGGCTCCTTTTTAACTGAATACTGAAGGAGTAAACATTCAGAAAAATAAACTCCTGCATACAAATATACATGATGTAGTTTGTCCTCGTCCTGTGTGAAGGAAATCGCCTTAGAATAAATACTAGAGGTTGGTAACCAACCATTATTCCCTAATATGTGTGTTGTGTTGTATTTGTACAATTCATGTCCCTAATATACGGCACATGAATATATCATAAAACTTGACATCAAGCAACATGCTGGCTAACTGGCTTGCAGTCGTGTTGTAAACATATGTCTTGTTTGACGTATTTGAAACATATAGATTTAGAATAATATCGTGTGTCAAGTAGTTTGTAATATGATTATGTGATAAATACAACTCAGCATGGTAAAAAGGAGTTAATGGTTAACATCGCCACACTTTATAGTTTTGTGGGCACTTATTCAGAAGCTGTAATGTATTCATTATATTAATTGTATCCTGCCCATGTGCTGAGGCGATATCTGGGTTGTTGAAATATTTACTATGTACATGTATGTGCAGAAAATGCACTGACATTAAGAAGACTAGCTTCTTTTACACTTCCTTGTTTTAAAGTAAAGAATTAACACGTTAATTAATTATATAAGTTATGTTATTCATTATATTAAAGCTCATATATATATCGTGAACTAGGTCTTTATGAATTAATTAACTTAACTTACTTACCCTCTTTCTTCACAGTGCAATCGTAATAACACTAATGTGTTCTGGTATAATTGAGAAAATGGTGAACATGTATAGGAAGTATGTAATCTATATTCTGTTTTCAATGTTAGATTACTTGATCTATATTATGTTGTTCCATGTTAAGTTATGATGAGATTTTCCGATCACTTTTCTAAAATGTCGTAACTGTCGTATCCATTGTTTTGGATTTGAACGCAATATGGATGAAACGTTCACACGTTTAATGATGCGGTGCATATAATAAATAGTCACACTAATTTTCCATTTTGCAGTAATTGCCGGTATAATAAAATTACATTTTACCTTGGTTGATCAAAGGCAATAATGATAATAATCGCCTTAATGAGTTTATAATTCAATGTGATATCTTGAAAGAAGTCAGACAATGACTGGGTTGAGAGTTCATACATCATTTATCATTTGAATTAATTGGTACTGCTGATAAATATCATGTGTTAAATAGAAGAACACCTATTTTTGAATTAATATTTATTTATATTTTATGGTAGTTACGTACACACAATAGTTGATATATAGGATACTTTACCAATTATGAATAAATGTATTAATCGATTTTTTTTCATAAATTGTACTACGAACCTTTTATCGACGGCCAATTTTATACCGGCTGCCTTTGCATTTCAAGTAATTATATCATTTGTATCCAGCGAGTGCGCATATTATTGTGGTATTATGTACGCGATTGGTAATGATTATTACAACTTTGATCTGTTTTACGTCGCCTTCAGATCCAATCAATAGAAAATATGAAACAGGCCACAGGGATGAGACTCATTTAACTCCCGCCGCAAAGCGACAGTGGGGTAACAGAAAGTCATTAGAACGTAAGTCCGTCAGTCTCGCAATTTGTCCGCTGTATATCTCATATAAACATTAAGCTATTTTTGTAAACATTGTTAAACTGTGTTTTGACATTTTCTGTGTGCTTCATAAGTATTTAATAAGACACACATCAACATGTAATTACCATCACACGTTGTTCAATGTTATTTTCCTGTTTTGTGTCCTGTTCTGTTCATATTTTTTCAAATAAATGTCCTTATTCGTGCATACATGTAGTGTGTGAATGCAGTGTGAACTGTACATGTTTGTAAACAAGTCAACTGCCAAATGAAGGAGATTCGCCTTTTTGCATGTAATAATATACTCTAGGTTTCTACGTTACCGTTTTAAAACGAAGGTAGTTTGTGGGAAGATAGTTAACAAGTTATAGGCGAAGAAAGTGCGTTTATAATCGGTTGGGCACGGTGCACTTGTTTCATATCGACATCTCAAAGGCGCTCGAACAACTGGTTACCATTACTACTTCAGCGGTTGACAGCATGTGTGCCTCACTTACTTTAAAGTTGCTGATTTTGAATTTATTTTGCATTTTGGAGATAAGCTTTTTAAGCAAAGTATTTGTGCTGATTTTCGTTTAATTGTCGTTGATAGATTTTTTTTATATGGGAACGAAATACCATGGGAAAATGAACAAATCCAATGGGAAAGGCTTTTTTGATCAAACATATATTTTAAATGAAAGTAATGGAAATACCATCAATAAAGGATCACAAAGAAGCATTTTGCTTGTATTGGCAAACACTATCGTCTGTGCTTCTTACGCATTATTGTATTTCTATTTTTTGTTTGTTAAATTAGTCACTTGTCTAGCTAGATCTGCTAAACGAACATGTTAATATTGAAATCCGAACCGGCCATCTATGCCGAGCCGCCTCTCACGTTATTGGTATGAAAACAATATTGTATTACATTATCACCAACCAACAGTTGAGCGACTTATAACGTATTCGTCGTAAGCAATATTTGATGTGTTATTTGCTCGCGTTTTTGGAATCAATCTATACGCAAAGGTCCTTAGGGAAATTCCTTGAGATTTTTTACTAATGTTATGTATACATTACGAACTATAATAATAAATAGTTACATAAGTGCTGTATACATATTTATCTGAAAAAGACTTATAGGTATTAAATTGCATTGAATAAAAATTCAAATGCAATTTATTCTAGACTCAAAATAACCTTTTTTAAATTATACATATATTATGCATTTGTTTAGATGTTCTTCAACATAATATGATTATGATAAGTCGTTACTTTTGTTTATGATACAATACTTAGCCCTTGGTGTCAATTCACTGGCTCACTTGTGATATTCGTAATACATGACAGCCATGTCTACATTATGTTAACCGATCTTTGGTTTGCATGTTTTATAAAACATTTGAGTTGCAATGTTCCTTTCAATGATCGACATTTATAAGACAATTCGTGTTCTTACCAGTAGCTGTTACCGAACACAGAAGAACACGTTTTATTTTGGGATTTCCGGTGGTTTATAGCGAAATATAACATAATTAAAACTGATAATTTACTGTTTCAAACAGTGAACATTAACAGTTAAAATAATCGATAATTGAAATTATTTTACCGGAACTATTTTTGGCATACAAAATCATTTGTTAACATAAAATAAAAATAATAATTTGTTGGATTCGGTGATATATCGATTTTAGCTCACTCGTGATCATATACAAAATATATTTTGTATGATCACTTGTGAATTTGAATCGATATTCCACCAAATCCAACAAATATACTCTATTGTATACCCTACCTCCATCGTTAACATATACACCTATATTTTTTGCTTAATTACTAGTGGTTAGATTCACATACACATCTTTCAATTAAATATTTCCTTTTCAACAGATTACCAACCTTTAAAGTGTTGAATTACTCGTTAAGAAGATCTCGAGTGTGAACGCAATCATCCGCTATTTAGTTCACGCGCTCTACGGTTGAGTGTTTGATACTTAAGGACGAACGCGGAAGTGTAGTTTAACGCAAATTGGTATTTCATGTAACATCCGTTTCGCAATAAGCGTATTATATTTCGGGAATGAAAACAAATCATACAAGTGTTGTGTATAAACACAATTTGAAGATTATCAAAACTAAAAGAAAAACGACAATACATGATATACGCATGTGCGTAAACAAAGCAACATAACTGAAACATACAATCTGCTAAAAAAAAGAGTTTGTAACCGCATTAGATCTTGTGTTAGCATTGCCTGAAATAAACATATTTATTTCGTTTGATGTCAAATATCACTTATCTGACTACGATACTGAGGCGAAACCAAAAGCGAATCAGTTTTCAACTGTCTTTGGGTAGATGTCAAATATCAATTTCACGACTTGATACTGCAATGTAACAAAATTGAATGTGCAGCGGAAAGTGCATATGATTTAATGCATATCAAATAAAGCCTGAATAGACCCAAAGCGATTTTGTTTCACTCGGCGAATACTGTATTATACAATTAGCAAAAAAATACTGAACATTATAATTTATATACAGAATAAAAGAAAGTGTCTTTTCGTACTTGACTTTATATAACGATTTGAAGAAAGGTTTTCACGGCAAGGCACTAAACGACACGAACCTTATATTATATTTATCCTGAATATTTTTTAAGTTATTATGTTGCTGATACAATCAAAAAAAAATATTCTTCCATTGTTTAAAACAATAGCAAAACAGACTACATTAACTGAATCTTGTGTAGAAATTGTAAAATTATTTGTGATCTTTCCCGGTTACGACACTCGAAATAGTCCTTAAGAATTCCATGCAAAAGCAGAGTAACAAGCCACAAGTTCGCTGTATGCCTCGATTCAATTCAATCAGCATCCAATAGTTTCACAACCACGGAGACAACAGGTTTTGCTCAAACTTAAAATTTTGTTTCATAAAAGCACCAACAACTAAAAATGGCTGCAAATGTTCATATCAGTCTCAAAAAGTGTACCTATATGACAAGCATGGTGCAGCATTTATCTCAGCCAATAGTTCAAGTTTTAATGTATAAACAACTCTTTCTAAACTCTTTTTTGACAAATTATTTAGTAACTGGCATAACACAAACAAACCTCTCCTGGTTATTTATCTACTCACCAAAGTTTGTGTATTGATTAAAAATCGCCATGTTTATTTTCGTCATAGTTTTGTTTATTGCATGTTGAGGTAAAATTTTGCTCAGACCATACAAGATTTCCCCACCGTTATCCTCATTTTCGATTTATAAACAGTTGGTGTAAGCAGGCAATTTTGTGTGGATGATTATTATTGGAAAAATGTTATTATATTCCAATAATGATGCGATTTTAACATAATACGATCAGCAAAACGAATCGATCTTTTAAATTTAAATGAAATTCGATGGTAGTTTGGAAATTTACAAATAAGGTCATGGGACGTGGGCATTATTTTTTTTTTTTGGTTTAACACCAACATGTGATAGATGTCTACGTCTGAGAAGGTCCATGGTCTATTGCGAACACACTTAGAACAAAACACAGGAACGCAATACCTTTGTCCCGCTCAACCATAAAAGACTAATTCGTATTTTGAGATGAAATGCAAATGTGCTGTACATCGGACTCTTAAAAGACACACTGTCACTTGTATCTTGCACAAAACCTACACTCTCGTTAGCCTACTTACACGTCTTCTGAGGATGATGGTCATATTAGGGAACCCTTTGAACTGCAAACATGTTTTGTCGTCTATGGCCACGGTGACGGTACTTGACCATTTTAGCCCAAAATACTCAAAACCTAGATGTTTCCCAGATATGACACCATGTATTCTGTGGAAAAAGACGACACAACACGGAGAACTATGGTCATTTTCGTTATATGCGCATCGACATGGAAGACTGTAGTGTATATCAAAGAGACAACAATTATGACTTATAGCGTTATAAAATAGCGAACTACTTTAACCTTAGATCAGGCGTAAAGAGTTATGGTGATTTGTGTATAGCATGACACTGTTGCTATAGGCAATCGATATGTATACATATATTTCTATTTAAATTGAAAGTCATTGTGACTTATAGTGCAATTTGAAAAGCTAAATTTGGTCGTCATAGTTAATTCATGTTGGTAATGTGTCCTCTAAGATTAGCCTATGCAGTCCGCTCAGGCTAATACAAAACACTTTCCGCGTTTATGGAATGCTTTCGTTTAAGTTTAAACATATTTATTTTGGGATAGATCATACTAACCTCCCGATTGCTAGGCAAACACCATGTCCTTTATGCCACGGCGACCGTTGTTTAAATAAGGTCTCTACTAGCCACAAATTAAGTGAATGCGAAAAGATTGGTCCTAAAATAGCCTGTTCTGACTGCACAGGTTAGTCTTGGATGACACTTTTCACACGTTCATTACGCTCTGATTTCCAAGAACACTGCGTATATATACTTTCAGGTTTTACCCTCGGCATTTAACAATGATGCCTCTAATACGTGTTCATTTGGCCATACAGGTACGTTAGTATATACCGTTCTTACAATATTTACTCACGAACAATTGATTTGTGGAATATCTTATATAGACGGATGTGATAATCAAATATAGACGGATGTGACAATCAAATATAGACTGATGTGATAATCAAATATAGACTGATGTGATAATCCAATATAGATTGATGTGAAAATAAAATATAGACTGATGTGATAATGAAATATAGACTGATGTGATAATCAAATATAGACTGATGTGATAATCAAATTTAGAATGATGTGATAATCAAATATAGACTGATGTGATAATCAAATATATATTGATATGATGGGCATGCAGGTACTACTCGGAAAAATACCAAAGTAGGAATTCCATATGTATTTGTTATGTTTACATGTTCTGCGTACGGTGCCATTATCGATATTATCGAACGGAATTAGCGTCGAATATCATATATCAAAATCGGGATACCAGACTCTGATTTATTATACCACACAGGTCAACGTTCTCTGTTTATTTTATTAAGCTCATGAACAATTATTCAATTTAAAACAAAACAATGGAAACAAATTAAGTCATCAGACTAGATCACAATGCATTTATTACTTTGTATCTATAACGTTTGATCTTTATGAGGCATTCTATATCTATGTTTCATGAATCTAAAATGAATATGTCAGTCATTCTGTTTTGCATTACAGCTGAATTGCCGAATCACGAACGTGTCAAGATCATAATGGTTTATGACATAGAAAGCAGGTACTAAAAATGGAGTTGTATTGAAATTTAAACGTGTAATATATCGTAAGTTAATAACGACATATGTATTGTCATTGTGATTTAGATATTGCATAGGTTACACACATTCGTAGCCTTTTGCGGAATGCCTGGGTATGTACTTTGTGAAAGAATGGCTTATTAATAATTTATTGTTATTATGCTACAGTACAATATGTAGAATACTTTCCCTCAATTGTTAATTTGCATTCAATATCACCGGGTGAAATTGAAACATTCACAATTTTCAAGCAATACGTGTCTTGAACAAATAAATTACTATTTGAATTTGTACATTTCCTTGCTGATTCTGTATGCAAAAAAGAACAACATAATTTGAGTTGACATGTTAGGGTGATTTGATTTACTCAGGTATAACAAACATCGTCGTTCTTTATTTACGACAGATAGTGTGTTGTGTAGTTTAAATATTTATGCATTTCGTATAAACATTTATGTCTTAGTCAAACTATGAATATCTTGTATGCCACATTAGTGATTTTAAAATGTAAGTTACGATCTAAATGAGTGTAAAGAACAAACAGTAATAGCCCTGCTTTCCTTATTGAGTTGCTTGTAGTACAACCGTTTCGCATTTGGTTATCTATACGTTTGAATGCTCGCTCTAATGGGTAAAAATTGCATTTGCATATTACTAACATGTATAATCTGATATAATTGCCTCTGTATTGGAATGTAACAGAGTAGATTTGACATGTTCAGTTCATTTTGTTAAGAGTATTCGCCTAGTGTTGCAAACATGTCTGTGTGTCTATTTTGGTCGTTGTGTGATTTGCAAAAAAGCATATGCACTAACCGCTGAAATGTTGATTGTGTTACGTTTCAGGATCATTGTCATGAATGTGCTATTTGAATTAAAACAAAGTATAATGTTAATATCTCCCAATGCTAGTTAATATTGTCATCGCGTTTTTAAAAGCAGATTTTAGTGTTTTTGCTGTCTTGTCTACAACACATACGCAGGTGAATAAGTTTATCTCAGCTTTGAAAACACTTCATATTTTTATATACACAATACATGTTTGAACTAAGAAACATACTCTAGTAAGTGTATTATGATGTATGTGTCCATTCCCTTCATTTCTTAAGTGTTTAATTAGACGTGACTGTCATTCTTAATCCGTCTCAATTAACCCTTAATAAATTTGGCAATGACATACATTTGTCTTCATTTCACTGGATAATACATGAGTGTGGATAGGCTGATTTATCATCGATACGTAATCGAGTGATTAATGCACAGTCGAACTTTGAAACTGCAATTCGCGATGCAAAGGCATTACGTGAGTTAAAGGACGGCAAAACCAGTTTTCCGTATATATTGTGCTAAAGTGTACATACATTTCTTTCATGAAAACACGTTCACATGCACGCGTATTTCACTAGTGATCCGGTTGTTTTTTTTAGTGGTAGGTTGCTTCTGAATAAATATAATGCGTTTAATCTTTTCAGATTATCATTTGCTGAAGTTTATGTACATTTGGGAGAAGAATCGTTGACGTATCGGATGAGCGGCATACAGTCTCCCATAACACCAAGCACCCGTGTGACTGTGTGGCGGCAGAGCTCTATCATTCCATCCACACATATCAATCACGTGACAGATTGCGTAATAGTCGGACACCTAAAGGATAATGACGATGACAGGATTCATATCTCGTTTTGCGATAAACTGGTAAGCTTTGCTGCTGGCGAAAAAAAAAGCTGTACGTTAAGTATTTAGTACAATATTTGTATTCCTGTTGTTCATGAAAAATGATAAAGCAATACACACGCTAAGTATGAGCATATAAGAACACATTAAGCCTACGCTCGTAAAGGTTTCAAAGCCTGTTTGATAAGTAAAATATAAGTTACATATATGCTTCAAATTCTAAAATTTAACGTGCATAAGGCAGGCATCAAATGAAGTAACGGGATGTAGAAATATGGCGTAAATAAGCGTCTTGTGTTACACACTGAGACGTTTGTACTGTCTGAGGTTTTGAGTCTAACATATGAAATGTTAGTTTTGTAAATCATACAGCGTGACTCGTTAAACCTTTAAAAATAACATTATATAGTTTCTACGTGAAGATACTCATCTTTTGTTAAGTGAATATGATGCTTCACGCGACGGGCATTCGACACTTCATAGTAACATTTGTGTTGAAAGTGTTTGCCACAGTGGTGATGGGGTGGTTTATGTCTCAATTGAAACTTTCAACATCGTGGGGCAAAATGACGTTGACAGTTTACAAATCAGATTATCCGCGTAGAAAATCTATTAGCATTTCAGACTTCATTTACATTCGAAATATTACATTTTCTTATAATATAAGATTGTATTGTGTACTCTACATGGTTCATCTATAAAGATATAAGCCTATGTTTACAAAATCTTGATTACGCAATCGAATAACTCTTTTTATCCTGCCACATGCCTTTAAATGACCCTGATAACCAGGTAACCTAATAACCCAAAAGTTATTAGGCTAGTTGACCATGTGACCTCGAATATCCGTCATTCGCTCTCCGGTGACGGACTACTTTTTTATCATTAAAACATTAAACCGTTTCTTTTTAATGTTATCGTGTATATTACATATAATCCTTTTTGTGTCTTCTTTAAAATACATTACCGAACCAGTTTTCCGTATTTTTATTTGCATTCACTTGATTACGCAATTTATGACGTATCTCGTGTTACGTCATTTCGGTGACGAAACATTTTGGGAGAACAATATGTCTATGGACGTGGTGGTTTTTTATGAGTATTTTTTGTTTTAAAACATTGAACGAATCCAAAACGTATTTCGGATTGTGTGTAATGTGTTTGTCATGCATAACACGAAGAACATACAATGGAAGTGAATATAGTTGTTATTTTATTGTTAATAGCATTGGATTAAAGTTGTCATTGATGATTCAGGCAAGCGTGTCGTTTATGCTAAATTTAGTTTTGTTTTTAGGACTCCTGTAAAAGTTTAAATAATTCCATCAATCTAATCTACAGCACAATTTCAGCTGCAATTGATATTTTAATTATCCAAATAATGTGCTACGTGTAATTTTTTTTTTTCGATTATTTGTTTGATGTGTGTCTCAATTTTATGTATAAAGGTTGACTTAGACTGAATGTGCACGCCATTATGTTCAGTTGAAAGTTCGAATAAAATTGAGTTTTTTATTTTGCTGTTGCATTTTGTTTTCAATTTCCAACAATAAAAATTTCACATTCTGGATTCGTTTTTAATTTCTTCTCATATTTTATAAGGAAAGTATTACAAGAAACGGTTTAATGTGGAACTATTTTTTACGTGACACAATCGGTACTTATTTGATCATTAGGCATGTTGCGTACATAAAGGAGGCCCGATCAGAATAATTATTTTGTTATGTCAAATAATCATTTGTGTTTGATAAAATGTGTTAAAGGTAAATGTGTAAATGTGACATGATAAATAGAATAATAGGTTGGTGACCGCTCACCCGATAAATTCCCCCGCCTTGCCAGATAACCATTCCCCATCCACGTTACCAACCTATTATTCTCTATATGTTTAAAATTTAAAATGTTAATATATTTTGAATGTCGATATGGTAGTTTCAACAGGTAATACTAATTCTCTAAACATCAACATCATTTTTTCACATGTTCACTTTATACATTTCAAGCCTAAAAGGTAATATGAACACTGTCATTTAAAGACAGTGTTCACTATCAAAGATTATCATCTGGACGTATACCGGCAGTGTCATAATCTTTCAGTCAGATTTGTATAAGGACACTTTTTACGACTATTATCCCGTTTCTAGCTCAATATAAAGTCCATATAGTATTAATTCGTATGCGGCATATTTAGTCTAAACAGATCCTGTCGTTTCCTGTAATTTTATCCCCTGTTTCATTGTGTGCAGGAGTGGGAATGCTTATGCGCTTATATCAATAACGGTGCAGGAGCACGTTACTTTGTGGGGTTCACCATTAAACGTTAATGGATGTAAGCACACCGGTTAGTGGTGCTTTTAGTTTCATCTTTTTTTAAACAACTTTTCTTAAGAGTTTAAACTACTGCATAAAAGACCGTTTCTTATGTTGCTTATGGCGATGTGAAATACATCAGAATTAGCAAAAGAATCAATGTGTACAGCATTCATGTTCACGTGTATACTTCACGCAACGTGAGATTTTGGCACCGATTTCAGACGTATTCAAGAATATATACTTAAGTCTTGAGATATTGGCACAAACTGCAGGATAAACTGTCTGTTATGCTCTTAAGATTTTTGCAAATGTATTTCAATAACATGAGATATTTGCAAAAATAAAGTTCTTAACGGTGTATTTACATTCTGTACAGCCCGTGTGTANGTTGAATTTTTTTTCAATTTCCAACAATAAAAATATCACATTCTGGATTCGTTTTAATTTCTTCTCATATTTTTATAAGGAAAGTATTAAATGAAACGGTTTAATGTGGAACTATTTTTTTACGTGACACAATCGGTAGTTATTTGGTCATTAGGCATGTTGCGTACATAAAGGAGGCCCGATCAGAATAATTATTTTGTTATGTCAATTAATCATCTGTGTTTGATAAAATGTGTTAACGGTAAATGTGTAAATGTGACATGATAAATAGAATAATAGGTTGGTGACATGGATGGAGAATGGTTATCTGGCTCGGCAGAGGATCTTATCGGTTTCGCCTTCGGCTCACCCGATAAATTCCTCCGCCTTGCCAGATAACCATTCTCCATCCACGTCACCAACCTATTATTCTCTATATGTTTAAAATTTAAAATGTTAATATATTTTGAATGCCGATATGGTAGTTTTAACAGGTAATACTAATTCTCTAAACATCAACATAATTTTTTCACATGTTTACTTTATACATTTCAAGCCTAAAAGGTAATATGAACACTGTCAGTTAAAGACAGTGTGCTCTATCCAAGATTATCATCTGGACGTATACCGGCAGTGTCATAATCTTTCAGTCAGATTTGTATAAGGACACTTTTTACGACTTTTATCCCGTTTCTAGCTCAATATAAAGTCAATATAGTATTAATACGTATGCGGCATATTTAGTAGGGCTGTGACGAATCCAAAAAAAAAATTCGGATCCGAATCCAAAAAAGGTTTCTTGCAGTTTTTCGGATCCGGATCCCTCAGATAAAAAAATGAGAATTTTCTGTCTAAATTAAAGAAATCAATGTTTTAGAAGTACAATTTGACTTAAAAAAAAAACAACAACATTTATAACAAACAATAACAAAGTTCTCATTTAACACCTTTTTTTTGGCAAAACAAAATAACAATTCACAAACAGTTAATATGGGTATGGCGTGATTCGATGTGTTTTTTAGATTTGACGTAGTACCTGTTCTGTACACAAGGGGTACTTCGCATATCTTACAAATGGCACTTGATTTATCCAGTACTTCTTTTCCGTGTTCTGCTTTCATGTAAAAGCCGAAATACTCCCATACTGGGGAGGACAATCCAGACTTGTCCATTTTCCGACCCGACATGTCGCGAAAATCGGTACTTTGTGCAATAAAAGCCGAAGGACCTCGAATGATCTGCTATTTAACTGTCACACGTCCATAAATATCGACTATTATACGTATCTTTTATCTTTTTAACAGAACCAGTCTGTATGAAAAACAATACTCGTGAAAACAGCGAATGGTTACATACAACTATGAAAATTAATATTCGGAACCGAAATTTTCAGGGGTGGATCCGTACCCGCGAATCTGATGTTGGATCTGATATCATCGGATATTTCGGGTACCCGTCACAGCCCTAATATTTAGTCTAAACAGATCCTGTAGTTTCCTGTAATTTTATTCCCTGTTTCATTGTGTGTAGGAGTGGGAATGCTTATGCGCTTATATCAATAACAGGGTGCAGGAGCACGTTACTTTGTGGGGTTCACCATTAAACGTTAATGGATGTAAGCACACCGGTTAGTGGTGCTTTTAGTTTCATCTTTTTTTAAACAACTTTTCTTAAGAGTTTAAACTACTGCATAACAGACCGTTTCTTATGTTGCTTATGGCGATGTGAAATACATCAGAATAAGCAAAAGAATCAATGTGTACAGCATTCATGTTCACGTTTATACTTCACGCAACGTGAGATTTTGGCACCGATTTCAGACGTATTCAAGAATATATACTTAAGTCTTGAGATATCGGCACAAACTGCAGGATAGACTGTCTGTTATGCTCTTAAGATTTTTGCAAATGTATTTCAATAACATTAGATATTTGCAAAAATAAAGTTCTTAACGGTGTATTTACATTCTGTACAGCCCGTGTGTACACCCCTGAAACCCCATTGATCCTGCACCCTGATAAACATTTCCTCCCTTCAGATCGGATGGTTTGAATACGGCAATTGGTCTTACACGATAATCAATGCTGCAGTTCAGTCACAACGTGATTCACATGAAGAGCACATGGAAATCTTAGTATCTAAGACGGAAAGGCAGCAAGCGACAAGAGAGACCGACTCGCCAAGGGGTATTACTATTTGTATAATTTATTAAATTCATCGAAATGGTACGTTTTGACGGGTATCAATTAAAGTATTTAGGTATTGTTTTTAAGCATGTAAATGATAATGTTCGACGAATGATGTTTTATGTTTTTCATTTAATGCTGAGTGATTGAAATTCTTAGTACTATAACATAACACCAAATATAAACATACATTTATTAAAATTGGGATTACATTGTAGCAAGTTTTATGCAAATGCTATTAATAACTTTTCACCTTGTAAATATACGCGTATAAATATGATTTCGTTCTTATGACTTTGAACGCTCAAACTCTAAGAACATGGCAATAATAAAAACGGATATTTATTATTTATATACGGATAAATCGTGCCTTTTTTATATCATATAGACATGAGACGACGGTCTTATCTAGTGTTAATATAAAGCATGTTTTGTCTTGATTACGACGGGGTCCATATTCGAGAACGAAGGGAGACAATTCAAAACCTAACAATCGAGACGGTTCTTATTCTGGATGAGCTATATATTGCCAAGATGGCCGAGGCTGGGTTCACCTCAGATGCACAACTAACGGACCTAATGAACTTGAAATGGTCAGGAGTAAGTAGAACTGTTTTGTTCCTTGCATGTATTTTCGATCTGTCATATATGTCAGTGTCATACAAATGTGTATGCACTTATTCGTTCCGCAGCATCAGATTTTACAGCATTAACATTTGTAATAAGCTAAATAAAATTCTGTAAAATACCAGGAGAGGAATCATGCAATTGTTGTATGTGACTTCAGTTACCAATTCCCTTAAAGATTGAGGGCAATAACACAATAAAAACACAAATTATATTTTAATGGGGCACCGCATTTGAACTGTAAAATATGTTGACATTTTTTGACGCCGTTCAATATTCCGCTTATGTGTTTGGTTATAATTGTTACACATATTCAAATAGGACAAAGACATTGAACTATCAATTTATTTAACATTTGTTTTGCGCTTACATCAAATGATCATCTACGTGATTCTTTTGTAATGTAACGTGAGAAGAGATCGATATGGATCGGGTCGTTTTATGTTTAATTGATTTGTCAGATTAAATTATATTGTTTACTCATATGAGTCCAACTTTCTTGTTTACAAAATATATTTGTCAGGCACATTAAAATAACATGTTTATCTATGCGATTGTAATTCTTAATGGGTACACGTAATTCTCTTCATATATATATCTTCTATATATTTGTCAACCACCCATATATCATTTTATTACTGAACTGTATAAAACATAACTGCTACTTTACTAGGGTTCAACTTTGAGGAGAAAGCGAGCAGCGAACTAAATGGTTTTATAAGAACTCTTGTTAAATGCCCACCTATTATGTTCAGTATATTATTTCGCATCCAATGACTCAGGCTAAAGGGCAAAATAAAGAAGTAAGGAGGTAAAACTATTGGTGCATCATATTCAATACGACATATACATATAACATTGAAATCTTAGTTAAACGTACGAACAAAAGTTCTTATGTTTCGTTAATACAAAACATTAGAACGGTTTATTTCAAAAAGTGTTCGGAGAACTTTGCTTTAAATTTGCTATTAAGCTTACCTTATCAATGCAGGGTTGATTTTCCAACTTGAAGAAACGCAAAGCACTACAACGCGTTTTTTACTTTTGGAGATTTCTTTCTCTTACTACCGGAATGCGATAATTTCGTGCAAACATATTTCAAAACCAATTTACTTTTTTATTCATCACACTTACTGTTGAATTGTCATTAATTAATCTTGCACAGTTTTTTTTTAAAGCTAATAACATAGCTTAGGTAATACTACATGAAGATGTTTATCAGTGCACTAAACAAACGCTTCAGTGAGGTAAATAAGTAATTATCATGAACATATTTGTTTGTTTGATTTTCAAACAAGCAAAAACTGCAGTTAGGGCATTGTGGTTGATAAAGCAATTATCAATGAGCAATATAAATTGTCAGATTAAGAAAAAGCTGTTAAATGTTTACTTAAATATGTTGGTGTTTTAATAATGATTACTTCAATTCTGTAGGTCCTTTGATAACTTCAATTATGTAGGTTCTTTGATGATGCTTACCTAAATTATATAGGTCCTTTGATAATGATTACTTCATTTGTGTGGGTCATTTGATGGTTTGATGATGATGACTCTAATCATGTAAGTCTTTTGATAACGACTGATTCAATTATGTAAGTCATATGATAGTGATTACTTCAATTATATAGGTCCAAGCTGAGTGGGGGAAGGCTGACCTGTTGGGGTATAACGTATTTCTAGAGATCAAGGAACTCGTTTTCTGGAAAACTAACCCGGTATTTGTTTTATTGTAATGGTCATAATCGTGTCATGCTGTGAAATGTTATTGCAATTTAGCATTGTGTACTTATAATTATAATAACAGCAGTTACTAAGACAATATGTTAAGTTGTTTATGTTATTTGCAGTTTGAATATTCTATACATACATTTTATTGCAAAGGACTAATTAAGTTACCTGTTTTTTTTTCCTTCGAGCCTCAAACAAATTTGAGTGTTTGAATTATCTGGCTATTGATGTACAGATCAGCAATTATCAGCAGAGCAAATGTTCAAATATTACATACCAATATAATTTCGGCATACACATGAGGGTAAAACGTTTAATAGAAGAAAATTGTTTCCATGTCCAATCAAGTTCTTATCGAATTTTAGTTAACAAGAAAAACAACGAATTGCGTAGCAACGAACAAAAACGTTTTCTATTACCATTAATGAAATAAATGTTCAATCATTCACCTATTTTACTTTAAACTTTACAAATATAAATAAACCATAAACTTAAACATTACACGCCTGAGTACAATGACGTAATCAAATGTGTGTTAAATGTCGTCACAATCTTGTGTTTCATAAGAATGGTGAAAAACTTGTCATAAGTTGTGCGTCATTGTAACTTAAGATAGCTTTGTCGATATGAGTCATGGTTTTATGGTAATCACATGTTTGTCGATATTCTACACGCATTTGTCATTAATGGTAACATTCATTAATATACTGATGTTGTTTATGGACAAACATTGCAATTTTTCACTATATCTTAAATAATATAAAATCTTATATTTTCACTAAAATCAATGTTTCATTTACCAAAAGCAATCTTTATTCCACTGCAAATCATATAAGCTGTAGTATCACCATAGTTTCATTATAAATCGCCTTTCAGAAATGTTACTCAACTTGAACTATTTATTAGTGGTTGAAACTCTAACACTTGAAGTCTTACGATTCGGCAATAGGGAATGTTTAATTTGAAGATATTCGTTACCTTGTTTTCGACTCTTTTAGAAGATTCTACGGGTATATTGTAATTTTCAGACATGGTACGTTCCCAGTAAAATACAAGGAGACACATTGATAAGTGTATGCAGCGGCACAAATACTCACAACCTATATATGGAGTATGACCATATACATTTATACACTGGGTATGTGATAGTGTTGTCCTTAAGCTCGACTGTAATGCGTTATATTGAAACTTCAAAAGTTGAATCTTTAGAACGTACATAAATTCGTTGTATTACAATTACCAAATTTCGAAACTGAACTGCAGAAGTAATCAAAACAAGCATCGTCAAGTATACGTTATTTTTGTAAGGGTTAACGTGGCAGGGCAAAACAAAGCTGTCAGTGCAAACCATTATGATTACTTATCAATTCATAATTTATTTCAATATGTTAAAAAGTTCCTAAGATAACTTCCCGGATTTCAATATATGTCTAAAGTTAAGTTACATGCATATATCATTAAATAATTCACAAAAATAACACACAACGCGATACTATGTACATAATATCACAAAAAACTAGTTTACTCGAGTATTATACCAATACAGGATTTTTTTACTTTTTTGTTTTTATTCAAAAGCCAACAATTTCATTTTATACACGGAATGACGTGTATTAATCATCTTTTGAAATAGCCTAAATGGTATTTTTTTAACATTTAGCATTTACGTTGTATATATAACTAACAACTTCATGTATATGTGTTTTATGTTGTATCCTAAAATCACTCGCAGCATCACAGGCACAGATGTGTCTGGAAAGGCGTACACAGGCAAAATATGCAGTGATGGTTATAAATGTGCAGTTTCTACGGCAACTGGTATGACGGAATACGTCATTTCCGCCCACGAACTTGGTCACTGGTAAGACTCTAGAAAACGTATTTGGTCTACGATTAATCGGATTCATTAACTACATTTAGTTACTGATACATTGACTTTGCTGTTTCGAAATAGTTAGTATTAAAAATGAAATGCCTGAAAAGCAATGAAAAACGTTCTTCTTATATATGGTTGAGTGTACAATTGTGGATTCTATCATTATTGCCAGTTAAACACATTTCAACCAGGTAAAGGTTTTACGTTTTTATGTAAAGGATATGTTGAATATTTTTTAGTTCATTGAACGCTCTATTTGCTATTGTTGTAGCAATTCTTTGCTACAGCATGAACATGAATCACGACACTGACTTAGTTTGTCCATCTCCCAACGATGGCATCATTGGTAGCAAGACTTCCGGTTGGAGCACTTGCAGCGTCAAGAGCATGAAGACACTTTTGCAGTAGGTTTTATATTCAATTACAATGTGAAACTGCAATGTATAGCTTAAATTTTAGTTAAATTGGAGCTGTCAATTCCTGCAAATCAACAACTCAAAGAATCAAAGGACTGAGATGTCTATATGACAAAATGACATTGTACATGCCGTTTGAAGATATTCTGACTTTGAAAAGATAAATGTATTCTACAGACTATATTCAGTCAGTGTACATTTATTATAAATGTATATTGTTATTACGGTAAATAAAAGTCATTTTTTTAGTATGTAAATGGCGGCCATCTTTTGAATCGATTATAGCAGAAACGTGGCATGATGCCAGACAAACACCTCGGTGTTTTGCATGTCTACGAACCCACAAACTCAATTTCACTGAGAAACACTCCCAACTGCATTTTGCATACGGGTGCACTGACAATGTACAGGACTAATGTGCTTATTACTTTTGGGCTAAATGATCTCTAATGAAATACTTTTGACCTTTAACCTGCCGAGTTCAAATCGTTGTGCGCGTGTAGTGTGTGTTGTTATTATTGTATATAATATGAATCGTTTGCCTAAAATTAAAGACTAGTCAATGGAATTGTGTGCGTACTTGTATAGTTTGTCCAATGTAATTAAAGCCATACACATAACTCGTTTGTCCAATTGAATCAAAATCATACATTTAACTCGTTTGTCCAATTGAATTAATGCCATAAACATTGTTCGAGTTGTTTTACAGCTATAAATAAACACAGGAAATCAATTGGTATTGAATATAATTATAAATTTTCAATGAGCTTGTTACGGATGTTCATATATGTATGCTGTGTTGTGTATAGTTATGTCAACACACTAGAAACACTTAGAACGCTTTCTAGTGCGCCGCCGCAAAAAAGCTTCACGACTATCGTAGAGAATCTCATTCGGTGTTTCATATTGTTGTATTGTCGACCTCTGGATTAAATGGACAAGAACACGCGATCACATTACACAGGAGCGAAATCACAATGCGAGGACACGATGCGAGGTTGGGCGATCACAATGCTTGAACATGATATTTATATTGCTACCTTGCAGCGTAATATTGATTATTTGACTCTCTCGAATAATGTTTCAGCAATCTCGCATCGTCTTATCATAACTTTGCATCGAGATTTTGCATAATCGACCATTGAATTACAATGGAGCGTGAACATACCAAGCACATGCACGAGGCTGCAATTCGACGTCGCAAAATCCCGATGCGAGATTAAGAGAACTCGATGCGATTTAGCGAAACAAAACTATGCAAGATAACGATATCGACCGAGCATAGGTCCAACATGTGAGTTTCATATGCGTAGATGAGTCAGTCCTTTAAACTGTATAAATAACAAACAATTGTTTTTCTTACGTACAGATCATACAATCTTTACTAAAAAGTATTGTTTAACTGTCATTTAGGTTTATTATTGGACATGTGTTGCATCCGAAAAGGATTTGAAATTTTCAGGAATTCTGCTCAGAGTGGCTGTCTTACTACAACTGATGTATCATTACCCATTGAAATGGAGCTGTCAGGGATATGGCCAGGTTAGACTGTAAAGTATATCCCATTTTAGTCAAGGGTGTTGTATTTGTGTTCAACCAGTAATGTATCTAAACATATGACCTCTAAGGAATACGATTACAATACATATCGATTAGATTGACCTGTAAGAATTTGTGTTTATAAAGAGAGTTTATTAATGTGTTCATTCATTTACATAGAAAATGATTGTATTATTCAACATGTTTTGTACTGCATTTCCATTATATTCGGGAAAAGTTGATGTTATTTCAGTATATCAATGATCATTTCATGACAAATGCAATTCAGTTTTCAAAAAATAAACCATATGTACAATCCCTATAATGAATAAATATTTATTACATCATATATTTTAGTATTGTCTTTTCTATACCGTTTTTGTAGGGATGATATACACAGACGACGAGATATGCGAGTTTAAAAACGGGCCCGGATACAGATTCAGGAAATTTCCACTAGGAACTTTAGTAAGTAGTGCATTTTTTAAGCGGCTTTGACCGATGTTAGTACTTTGTACAATGTGGATCAAGCGCTGTTGAATAACAAAACAATAGAAACCGAAGATCGGGTATCATAAGCTCCTCGGAACCAGGATAATTCTTCATAAGTAACAGCATTAAATGAAACAATCATATCACACACACTAAGATATTTAGTAAAATGCTATTTTTATCCGAATTCCGATGTATTCATTCGACACATGGCAAATGTTTTTTTTTCGAAAAACAAACTTTCGACGCCAAATCTTTATATGCGTAGAAATACATCAATGCGCTCTTTAAAGATGATTAAACTTGTCCAATATGGTACGTTACACTGTTTTTTATTGCCCATTTTCTAGCCCATACTCGAGTGTTGTTAACGAAGTGATTTTAATTGTAAAATACAAATTACATTCTAATAATCTGTCTTACAAATATGGCATGTCTTGTTTTGGAATTTTAAAAATGCGGCGTTTGTCCTATTTGAAATTAGTACAAATACAAATATTATGATTACTAAACTTTGAAGTATGCTTTAGTACTGAACGACCAATTCACTTGCGTCGTGATTTTGTCCTCAGCGTTGATTGGCCAAATGACTTTCGTAATGAAGAATGCTTGCATCAAATAAATACCAGTATGTAACATTGATATAATAGCCTATCCGCGTCAGCATATAAATCTTCATGTGTACATAATTTACTTCGTTACAGGGCTCTTGTTACCTACATTCGTGTATCAATATGAATGTCCGATCGACGGAGTACGGTATCATGTTCAACTACCTTACCCCAACTGATGGTAGCTACTGTGGTCCTGAGATGGTAAAAAGTTTACTGTAAAAGTTTTAGCGGTCTTAGATGAGTCTTGTTATTATTATGTGCAGCGTGAAAGTTTCGCACATTTTTAGGGAATCCAAACTTTTAACAACGGCGTAATGTATTACACTGACTGGTAGAGCACACATTTATATAGTTTCTATCAAATGAAGTCGAAAACATTGTATCGAACTGTATTAGAATTAAAAATACATCTCAAAATTTGTAAAGATATATGTCATGATCAGGATACTGTATACAAACACATCAATAAATAACTATTTTATTGAGGCTGCAAGAACGGAAAATTCAATGCTTTACTTCATGGGTTGGAAAGTAGGTTACTCCGTACATGTATCTGCGCGTTAGGTCTGCATATAACTAGTTGCATGTTTTACTAAGTACATGATTAAATAAATAAAAATTTGAAATATATTTGCTTGTATTCAAATATATAGGCAAAAAGTCAATATCAAATATGCTCGAGCTAATAGTTTCTGTTATTTTTGTGAAATAATTTATTGTGTTAAAATAATAACGCATGTTGAAACTGATTTCCCAAATATCTAGGAGGCATTGTGTGCTCAGGTGTCACTGCATTAACATCAAACCTTTATGAATAGAATTGTCGAGAGTAAAACACTTTAAAAACGAGAGTTTCCTTCTAAACATACTGCGCGCCTGTGATTATACAAACACATTTAGTTAGCATAAGGAAGTATCGTTAACTAAAGAAATTAATTAAATGGAGAAACAATTAAAATAATTTGACTGTAACTATATATTTATATTTAAATTGTGGTCTCGTTACGCGACGTATTAATTTTATTTGTAATTGCACTTTTATATATGTCGTGGTTCATTCCTTTCTTTTAAGTCAAATGTGGTGCCAAAAGAGTAGTAATAAGTAGACATTCATTCCTGATATTTATTTCACCTAGCTTGAATATTTTCTTTACAATACAAATGGCACGCAGTGATGAGTATGCTAAGAACTAACAAGATACCACAGCATTGCAATTTGTTATCGATGCCAGAGGTTCGGAAAATTGAATATCAAACAAACCGATAATAAGGCATACGTCAGCGATAAAATTAAGTGTTACCCTTTCCAACCACAAATAACCTCAACGTATACAAATACAATCGTTACAAATAACACGTTGTTTCCATTAACATTCCCGCATTTATGAGATACCATCTCATCAGATATAATACCAGGTAAGTGTTGAGCATTGATAGGTTATTTGCTCGTCACGAAAACCGAGGTCTTTTCTTCGCCTCGTTTAATAACATTAGCCATGTTCAACATTAGCCCCGGTAAGTCATGAGATTATTAACTTCACACGGAAACCTGAAAACCTTTATATTTTCTGCTCCCCGTTAAATAAACTTATCTTTATTCAACACTAGCCTATTATTCTAAATATGTCTGACTGTTAAAGATGGCAAACGCCTGCAGATATGCTGCCTAAGTTGATTAATAATTATTTGAAAACCAGCATTTAGTATTATTCAATTTAAGTTAAGTCATACGTTTTTATGATACTTCATAAAATTATTTTCTATGAAGAAAAGGAAGTCACACATTAACGAAATACTTGCTATATTTGCCTTTCTTGTCTATCTTTACAGTTCATGTATTGAGGCTAATAACATGCTTGTGTGCCGCGTAAAACGTCGAACCTACGCATGCATTACCTATCCGTTTTTATCAGAGAGATTATTTCATACGCACAGATATTGGCAAAAACTACTTACAATTACTTTCAATATCCATTTTTATGCGCAATCAGGTCTGCTCTTCTCAGCTGGTTGGAGGGTCATATCGGTGCATACATTGGAACAATACCGGCATTGACCTGTCCTTATTCGAAGTGGTTCCAGGCGGATGGTCTGACTGGGGACCCAACACGACATGCAGTCGCACGTGTGGAACAGGCATCATTTATAGGAGAAGGACCTGTAGCAACCCAAAGTAGGCCACATATAGTACAGAGAAGATAATTATTATGAACAGTTATAGTTTGAAGACAATATTAACTTGCATTTGGGTATTCCTTTCACTAAAATGACTGTATGAAGAGCCTTATGATCTGTATGTAACTGATGTCAACATATTCTACACAAAATCTGATTTTGAAAACAAGGTCATATATGTTTTGCAATTTATTGCAGTGTTGTTTAAATGTTTACACGACGAATTTTCATTTTGTTGAGTACAGATTAAAATAACAAGTCGAATGAAACATCTATGATATCTCTATGTGATTGGTAATGTTCGCAAATTGTGTTAAAATTAATTGGACTCTGGTGGACAGTTTCAAGTTTATGATAGAGTTATCATATTGTAGACCAAAGAACAGTGCATGGTGCGAGGGAAATGAATATAAGTCGTTTATATGTAACACCAAGGTTAGTACCATCATAATATGTTTTCAAACACATTGTAAATCATGTTCATATTTACATTTATAAATTCAACCTTACTTTTACTCAAATAATTATCAGACATGCGTATACTTGTGTAAATGTATCTTTCACATTCAAATACATTTCTTCTTATTTCAACTAAACGACTATACATTGTATTTCAATTAACTGTGTCTAGGTTTTGCAAACGACTTTAATGTTTTCAAAAGCAAATAAAGTTGCGCACATGTTTTGCGCTAGTTTTCTTCATTCGCTCGTTAATTTTGTAATGTATTGTAGCCATGTCGAAACGACCCGGATGATGAGAGTGAACTTAAGAATGCGCGCGCATCAGAGACATGCGCAAAATTGAAGGCCAACCGCGTTTACGAAAAACTTGGTTTAAAAACTTCAACCTTTTTTGACAACGGGACACAATTTAATAGTTATGGTTAGTTAGAGATGTATTCATATAGAATCCGCGCATATTTCCATTCTGCTTAACGCAATCATAACGAATATAACAATGGAATTATTCTTTCAAATTATTTGTCCACACTTTTTGTTTGCTCTATACGATCTTTATTATAGTCCGTTTCGTTTCCGATCCATACTGTCTATAACGTATCGTTTTAATATAACAAAATCATAATAATTGATAATGCGAAATAAATTATTTAGATTAAGCTTCATTCATTATTCTTGGCAACTTGGTAACACACACAACCCATAGTTGTGCTTTAATGTTTAATATCAAACATCGAGGTTCAAATGTGAAATATTCGTAGAGTTACCATTTGTATAACTTTTACAATATTCAATATTTTTTAAAACGACTACATGTTCAAAATAGTGTGGTAAGTGGCATGTCATGCAGATCATAATGTACTTTAAGATACCACCACAAACAAGCATCTTACTATATCTTGCATTTAATAAGAACTCTTTAAATTTCAAATTATAATATTTCACAGACTAAACATATTTTAAACACACATACATGAACCAATATTACATTCACTTGTTACAAAACGACCATCTTAAATCAACAATCGAATGTCAATTTCGTTCATTTACTTATTTGTTTTTTAATTCATAAACTTATAGAATACGGTCAATGCGAGGTGAAGTGTAACAGCGTCGTCCCTGTATACTATTACCAGAGGTTTGGTATGATGCCTGATGGGACACCATGTGACCCCTCTGGAGGCGACTCATTTATAGAAACCAACAAACTCACTCGGAGGTCTGGAAGATACGGCCGATGTGTACAGGGCAACTGTCAAGTTAGTGATATATCATATTTTTTATATACATAGGGTATTATTTACAGATAAGACATTTGATTTAACATGATATAGTCATTCACTTTGCACTTAAATTCCATTATGTTTGTATTTACAGGTGTTCGGGTGTGATAACGTATCTGGTACAAAGGGGAAAGACGAATGTGGGGTGTGTGGAGGAGATAACTCAACCTGCAAAGTTACGACTGGAGTGTTTAAGGAGCTTGTTAACATAAGTATATACATCTAGCCATTTAAATACGGTCGATATGTAACTAACAATTGTAATGTTAATTAAACGATGAACAGTTAAAATGAATATGTGTAAACTCACACGCTATAGACTACACACGTTATCCTTTATTGTTTTTTTCTTTAAATTGTAAGACCAGAAACCAAAGCAACTTTGTCCTTGACTCGGCGCCCGTTCCAAATTACAGGTTTCAACCATTAAATGCAGAATCAATTAGTGTCATGTACACCGTTACGAACGATTTTTACGGAACGTAATTCATGTAAACCACAAACCTCAGTTCCTTTTAGCGCCAATACAGTGTTCACTAGATTTAGACGCGCACTATAATTTGCCTTGACAGTTCCTTTGCTGTGATCCCAGGTTTGATAATTGTATGCTTTAGGTAAGCGTTCTGTTATACAAGTAGTGGATAAAAATAAGGAATTCTAAAAATTACCTATTCTATACTCGTTTTAATAGATTTCCGATACTAACGACTTTAGTACAATAAGATTAAGTGTGTCATATTCGATACAAGCGTCACGTATTGGCTATCATGTTTTCATGTTATGTATGCAAATGCACATGTAAATGAGAGTGTTTTAGACGCGCGTTTTGTTTGATATTAATGGAAGGGAAAGCGAGGCATCAACATGTTGTTAACTCCCAATTTTAATCAAATTCATGTGTTTTCTGTTATAAATGTATTGCATACTAAGACATCCATTCTGATATAGTGTCGTGTGCTTTATTACATATTACAACATGTGTAATTGTTTTCTCTGCATACAGTAGAACATTTACCCGACATAGAAAATGTTGTCATACTTCAGTCCCCAGTGGCGTTATGCAGTTTAACTAATTGTGTTATGTGGATGAAAACATGTTTACGGTCTTTCTTACTCCTTGTCTGTTAGACAATTGTTTGTAGATACATCCCTAGCATGATAGTTTAATATCTTTTATTATTCTACTTAGACATTTGCATAACACTTATCTCGTATGTTTCCATGTTCTGTAAGATCAATTGTGGGTAAGTTATCGAATCAGCTAAACAAATCGAGGTAAATCCCAAATGCTTTGCATTGACCGTTCCAATGCGCTGATCGCTTATTTGATCAAGTAATGTGTATACATTGTGTAATGTTATATATCGTATGGATTAGTGGACACATTTATCTCCTGATATAGTTTCTGGAGTTTAATCATTTGATTTATTATAACATTTGGTTAGAAACGTGTTTGATGTCCATTCTGACTTTTTCTCTTCTTACAGCTGGCACAAGAACGGTGATACGTACGTTGCCAGCCGGTTCCTTCAACATCGTGTTCTATTTCAACTATAACGCTATGGTCAACAACTACATAGGTTGTAAATTGATTTGTTTTTAATTACTTGGTTAATGAAGTACATGATAATATTTATTCATGATTAACAGGGAGAATGTATAATGTTACGAATCGTCGCACATTGAAAAAGGTATTACACAAATGTTTATATAATTGATGTGACGTGTTCCGCAAGCATTGTTGCTTTGTGTGTGAATTACTTGTACATTATACTTAATGTTGTTGTTATTGTTTGTATGTTTGTGTTGTTTGTGTTGTTGTTTTTGTTTTGTTTTTGTAAAGGAGAAACCACCTAGAACACCTTTAAATTTATACTTCAATCTTCAATCTAGTAATTAAATAAGCCAACTGTCATTTCCAGGTTATGCAGCCTATATTAAAGTACATCGCTAAACTTTCTTACCGTAAACAATAGTAAGTGTATGTGGGTGTTTGTTGTAGAGCTGTATACCATGGAAGACAGACCTGTAATGACGGGTAGCTACAGCCGCTTGACAAACCCGTTTAATTATGCAGGGGGCTACTGGTTTGGTATCTACTACAAACAATACCTGTACACGGAGGGTCCTATATCACGACCAGTGGTCATAAAGGTACATCTGCTTATGTTTAATTCACAATCACAGTTTAAAATATGATTGAAAAGTGCCAATTGAAAGTTAAACGTTACCATTTAAAAACATCCAAAGAATCTTGCAGTTAGGCTTTAATATGATAAAAGTATATTTACGGTAGGGTCACTCAATATTAGAACAAATTAAGTAATTACATCCCACACCTTTTACACACATGTTTATCGAAACGAGTCGTGGCCAGAAACAATAATAGTATTTAGTTAAACAAAAACGAGAACACAAAACACAAGCACAATGCAAACAAATATTTCATCGAATGTTTTATCGGCTTTCGAACACACGCCTACATAAATCTTGCACTCCAATGAGGATCCACACATCTAAATTATTATTATTATTATTATTATTATTATTAATGCAAATGCGCATTGTAATGTTTATATCATTCAAAACGATTGTATCAATATTGAAGATTGATCCGCACGCGCAAAAAGAGCCAAGGGACAATAATTTACAATATATTTAACTTAGTGTGTTTAAAGCAATATTTTATTGATTAACAAAAAAATAAAGATAGTAAATAAAGAGTAGTCAATAAAACACAATACTATTCTGAAAATTGACGTTATAGGATGCAATGATTCTTACAATGTTACCGCTGTGAATAACTTATGAATGAGGCCATGTTGTTGAAATATTTATGAATTTGTTTTTCAGTACTTCCAGAGAGGTTCGAATCCTAACGTAGGGGTTCACTATGCCTACTCCTTACCATGTACGAATATTTGTATGACCTTATCACTTCCAAATATAAATATTCTGTCTGTTAATAAGATTAAACAAACGTCTGTTAACTAAAATATACAATAATGACGGCATAATAATTCGGCGCTTTGCCACTTAGACGGAACTCAATGCGTGGAGTGATGTATGAATTGTCCTGTAGTGTATTGGTAAGATTTCACATAATAGTACATTGTGTATTGTAAGAGTTTATTAATATATGTTGTTATTAGTTATTGTTTTCGTACGATTGCATGCATGTTAAAATGCACCCTGTTGAATAACTAGTTTTTCTTCTAGTGAATAATTGTACCGGTTCATGCGGAAGTTTCGGCAAATGGAACCAAACTCTATGTGGATGTCAGTGCAATACCGGCTACTATGGTAACTAAGTATTGTCATTACCTAGTTTCTGTGTTTTTTTTTTGTTTTTTTTTAAATTGTATAATTTTAAGTAGAATTAAATAAATTTATATTATTGTCCGAGTGTTTAAAATTGTATTTTAATTTTAAATATATGTAAGACTAAGTTTATGACTTTTATATATGCCTATTCACAATACACAGATAATTGTTATGTGTCTATCAATGAGTTGCGACTTTATTGTAGTTAAACGAACTCGTTCTTATCAGTGACACGTGATACGATCTCACGAAAGTTCAATGCCATCTACTATGCAGCACAACTTTACATTGCTATTACACAACCTACCAAGTGTACAATGCCAGCTACTATGCAGCACAACTTTACATTGCTATAACACAACGTACCTAGTGTATTTAACATCGCATGAGATGAAAGCCCCTGTATATATCTTATAACGGTAGTGTTTGTTTTATTGTTTGCAGGTGCAACGTGCAATACCACATGCAATAAGATTTGCAATAACGGAATGAACTTGACGTCGACTGGGTGCGGCTGTAACTGTCAGGGAAACACGTACGGATCAACGTGCGAATGCAGGTACCAACATATAGAAATAATATAACTCCAGAACGGGAGAGTAAACTATCTTACATAGTATTTTATGAAAGGCATGTGATCAATGTGCTTTACAATACAGGAATATACATATAAAACGATAATACAAATAAAAATCAGAAGTTTTACATTTATAATGGCCTTATAAAGTATTGAATAACCAGTCTGAAAACAAGTTATGTGACCAGGTCAGGGCACGAACCCTTGGATTTGTATTCGAAAGCTCTACCAACTGACAGATCTGATATTGGGAACTGCGCCCATACTGATAACCACTTTGGGAAATTGTGACGACCTGGGTTCGTTTACATTGTTCATACAATGCTTTGGAAGTCTCTTTGTGACGGTTAATGCGGAGCAATGTGAGCTTGAACAAATAACGGCATGTGAAACTACGAACAATGACTCGACGGTACTGCTCTTAGGCGGGGAACTTATTCATCATTTGTAGTTTCTGTGTGACGCTGTTAAGGACATGAAGTTATTATTCGTAATCGGTCACATCCAATTCTTAAAAAAAGATGTTAACTGCAACACACAGTTATGCCCATGCTGTCAGAGAGAATTTTGATGTGATTTGAGTTTATTTAATATTGGTTATAAAACGTATTTTAACACGTGGAAGAGTTACCTAAAAAATGACGTCCTAATTTAATATGGTATAAACTTGATAACTGGAATTTGATTGAGAATGCTTTAAAAAAATGTAAAGCCAGGTTTTTTCTCCAAGTTTGTTTAGGGATATTTATCGTTCGTGTACTGCCTAATTATTTACTTATGGTTTTGATTGGATTTCATACTTTACATATGTCAAGTATGGAAGAACATCATAGTTTTAATTGGTTTTTCAGCAGCTGTTATAAAGAAACATAGAAATACTTTAAAATACTCAAATANGATTTGAGTTTATTTAATATTGGTTATAAAATGTATTTTAACACGTGGAAGAGTTACCTAAAAAATGACGTCCTAATTTAATATGGTTTAAACTTGATAAATGGAATTTGATTGAGAAAAATGCTTAAAAAATGTAAAGCCATGTTTTTTCTCCAAGTTTGTTTAGGGATATTTATCGTTCGTGTACTGCCTAATTATTTACTTATGGTTTTGATTGAATTTCATACTTTACATATGTCAAGTATGGAAGAACATCATAGTTTTAATTGGTTTTTCAGCAGCTGTTATAAAGAAACATAGAAATACTTTAAAATACTCAAATAATTTTAGACTATAACATAAAAACTTTCCAACATTATTATTTACTATTTCGTAGTAATATAAACTCTTAAAAATAAAATTATATAATAAAAACCACACTGATTGGCACTTGGGTTGTTGAGTGTTGGCGTATTAATTTATGTTTCCGGCTAAAAGTTTCGCGTTCCAAGGCAAGGATTGTAAGAGCTGTCAGGCCATTAATTGCCAGAATGGAGGCACGTTCAACTTGACCGCGTGTCGGTGTTCATGTCTCCAGGGGTACGGAGGCTTAGACTGCAGCTGTAAGTTAAATGTGTATACTCAGTTTCTTGCATATAATTTAATGTCAGAAGGAAAATAACTGGTGTCATTTTCTGTCTCAATATCTATTATTAAAAATGAATAGAGATTTATTGTGTACAATGTACGGAACAGATGAGTTTTGTATCACGTTATCATATTTTTATTGCATTATTTATATGCTAATCACTAAATTGGATTTCGTTTTAAAAATTGTAGTGCCTGATCCTACAACAACTTGTGTAAGTATGTTTATAATTTATATGTTGTATGCGTACGTACATGTTTAATGTCATTTGTTTTAATCAAAAGGAATTAATGCAATACGTATAGTGATCTACAAAACGGCAACAGGTCGATGCGTTTGTTAGAAATTATACTACTGGATATAATGAAATTGATTCTAAGATTGAGATGCATAACTTGTAATGTACTTGTAGAAGTTGTGACAGAGATATTGAACAACATAAACTGAAATACAAGATATCTAAAAGTTATAAATTGCTGGTCAATATCTTATAGTCATCACAACACCCCATACAACTCATCGTGTTCGCGCTGTGTCAAAAAGGATAACCTGGCCCAAATGTTTATAAAGTTGTGTGTCCGTATTTACAAGGCTCCTTCAGTACACTCATGACAATTATTACGTTTCTCTATTGTTCATATGTATTGCTATTTTGCTCTTGAACTAGTTTTAACTTTTGAGATATGAACTATTTTAATAATTTTGATACAAAAATGACGGCAAATAACACTTTTGATTCGGAGTATTCCTTAAAGCAAACAATATAATTTGTTTTTAAGGGCTGTGCGAATGCAGATCCTATATTTCTCATATTCAATCCACATCATACTCTCTGGAACGAATAACATTCCACTCACCAGTCAATATTATGTATATGCATATTTTGAGATTCTGAGTATATGGGATCCAACGGGCGTTTGTCAATAATAATCAGAAATAGTTATTCTACCACGGATATGTTAGATTGATGGGTTATGTGTGACATATGAAAGGTATTCCAACTGTTTTAATCACCTATGGTTGTCCCATTGAACTTTCCGAAGCGTTAACCCTATCTTTAATCATGTGCACAATTTTGTCCATAATAAGTACGCACATGGACACTGGTCTTACTTAAAACAGTATCGGAAGTAAATACAAATTTATCTGCTGTTTCTGGAGTTAAAATATTCCTGTATTTCGAATTATTTCAATGCGGGCTTTATGTTGATATTATGTTTTTATATGTGTGCGTGTGTATTGTATATGTTATATAATTTAAATTCGTTTGGTATTTTACAATGTTATTGTCTATGAAAACTAATTCGACGTGTCTCATTTCGTATAGTACGATGTGGTGATAAAAGAGACTTACACTGCAAGTTAAGTTAATTTAGTTAAGACAATATCTCGATTGTGAAGCTAAAACAGTGTTGTTATGATAATTTAATCATAATATGTAATGCAGATATGCGCTGAACGATCAATACATGGTTTGGAACTTTCTAATGTTATTGAACTGAACTGCACTGCAATACATAACAAAAACTCATTAAAAGGACGGAAACGTATTGTAGGCAGTGGGTCATTACATGATCATTATACATAGGGATACTCGAATGTTGTTACGTTATATATGCTACATTTCGTCTGTACAATCGATTATAACGCCAACTGCTTTGACGTAACTGTTATAATTAGCTTACCCATGTTTTATTATTTTGTGCGTATGTGTGTATGTGTGTGTGTGTGTGTGTGTGTGTGTTTGTATGTGTTTTACGTGTTTTGATGACGTGTACACTGTCTTCATGCTGTGTTTGACTCTTTGGTACGTTGTCATTTCCATAAATAATGTTTTTTTTCATCTTCTTGTACAGCAGAAATGTCACTTTCACAATATTTGGCGTACGACAACTTACCACGGTGCTGCTTATTTACCGTTGTGTTTCAATAGAAAAATTATGGTTTCATAGATATCTGAAATAAATTAATCCATGCGATAGGAGTTTCCTGAATATTAGAGTCACAGTGAATATTTTCTTTAGATCAGTCCACATACCAGAACAGTGTCTACACAGTCTCCATATACCACAACACTGTCTACCCAGTCTCCACATACCACAACATTGTCTACCCAGACAACATCATTAAAGGTATATGTTTATTCTCATGTTTGTGCAGTCCCTTTGAATGCCTTTTTTGTGTTATATCATATGTAGTTGGCTACACCCATGTGTGTAATGGTTTTTCCCAAATTTCCAGTCATATCTTAAATTGCATATTCTGTAAATAATAGTTACAAGTTTGATAATTGACAGGCATGTTATTACGTGAAAATACATATAGAGCATACGGTAATGATTACAATCATGTTGTTGCTAAAATCATCTTATGTATATGTTAAACGAAACATTCATAGAATCTGTAAACATGTTAATAGTAATAAAGAAAGAGGTTATACCATTGTCCTGTATCTTTGTATAATTCACGTGTTCAAAACATAGAAGAAATACAATTATAATAATACTAGTTTAACATTAACACTCATTATTATCTTTTTAGTTTTTGATTCTACGTTTTTGTACTTTTTTCAGATTCAATCATACCTATTTTAATAGTAAGGGTGGTTGATAACCTCCTACACTGCTGTATTGTGATGCATATGAACAAACCCAGGAGGGCATTAGAACGACGTATATTTGTTTTAACGTATTTATCGAAATCTGAATTATGCATAATCGGACCAATATGTTTTGCGATTGAAATAAGACTACATTTAAATAGCTACACTCAACACAACGATCATTTTAAAGATCATGTTGGAAAAGAGTAATGCTGTTCGAATAAAAGGCGGATAGCTTGTGTCCATTCAGCGAATTACATTTTACTTTGATGGTGTAGCAACTTCCCGTTTACGGTTTCTACCAGGACCAAAAGAGCGACCTTATTAGGTATCACTTTACGGCGTAAGGAAGAAAATGTATAAAACACGCAATCAAAAGGTAGAAACTGTTGTTACCCTGAAGAAAATAAAGATATGTTTGCTTGCCGAATTGTACAAGTTGCAGATAACTTAGCAAGATAAAATAGCTAGCCAAATATTCCCTTTGTTTTAAACAGGTAGATACTATACATGTAGTGCCCCAATCCGTAAATTTGGGAATTGTTACAAGAAAAACTATACATGAAATGCCACTAGTCCATTTGCGTTTTTGCTGTTGTTTTTAGCCTAGTGTCAAGGCACTTTCTGCTAACCTATGCAACTCGCGTGATGTTTCTTCTGGTATGCCTGATTGCAAATGTGCTTCTGACCAATGTCATTTAACAAGCCATATTTTGACATCACAGAAAACATGTTAACATTAATGCAGAAAGAGGTTAGACCATTGTCCTGTATCTTTGTATAATTCATGTGTTCAAAACATAGGAGAAATGCACTTATAATAATAAGACTTTAACATTAACACTCATTGTTATCTTTGTTGTTTTTGATTCTACGTGTTCGTACTTTTTTCAGATTTAATCATACCTATTTTAATAGATAGGGTGGTTGATAGCCTCCAACACTGCTGTATTGTGATGCATATGAACAAACCCAGGAGGGCATTAGAACGACGTTTATTTGTTTTAACGTATTTATCGAAATCTGAATTATCCATAATCGGACCAATATGTTTTTGCGATTGAAATCAGACTACATTTAAATACGCTACACTCAACACAACGATCATTTTGAAGATCATGTTGGAAAAGAGTAATGATGTTAGAATAAAAGGCGAATAGCTTGTGTCCATTCAGCGAATTACATTTTACGTTGATGGTGTAGCAAATTCCATCTTACTGTTTCTACCAGGACCAAAAGAGCGACCTTATTAGGTATCACTTTACGGCGTAAGGAAGAAAATGTATAAAACACGCAATCAAAAGGTAGAAACTGTTGTTACCCTGAAGAAAATAAAGATTTGTGTGCCTCCCGAATTTACAAGTTGCAGATAATTTAGCAAGATAAAATAGCTAGCCAAATATTCCCTTTGTTTTAAACAATCAGACACTATACATGTAGTGCCCCAATCCGTAAATTTGAGAATTGCTACAAGAAAAACTATACATGAAATGCCGCTAGTCCATTTGCGATTTTGCTGTTGTTTTTAGCCTAGTGTCAGGGCACTTTCTGCTTACCTATGCAACTCGCGTTGTGTTTCTTCTGGTATGCCTAATTGCAAATGTGCTTCTGACCAATGTCATTAAACAAGCCTTCTTTTGACATTACAGAAAACTTAATCCCACACAGATATAACTTATAACTTAAAACGTTCCTTTACGATAAGCTACAATTGTGTAGATCAATTGCGTACCCATGTATTTACGTTCATGCATGATACCGTTCTTAAAATGTGCAGTATTTAAATAGTGTGTTACTTTAAATAAACTCTTATAACAATTATAAATCTCAATTCATTCGTAAGTTTAACTCACTGCATTTATAAAGGTTATACAAGCTAGACATCTGAAAGCGTATGAGTGTATTAAAGGTAACTAGTTTATGAATTGCGTAGCGATCAACTTATCGTTATGTCTGATTACAAAATGTTGTTTTGTTTACTATTCGATACGTTATCATTTTAAAGTTGTTAATCATTGAGCAAAACAAGACCAACTATTTACACGCTGGCTAATTGTTAGTACAATCGGCAATAACGATTAAAGAACGAAATTTGGAGTAGTAGTAGAAGTACAAACATTAAAGAAGTATTTATCATCATAACCATCATCATAATTACCTAATATGTTACTCATGCACCTTCGTTCGTAGACCTACCGACGTGGCTACGCATGTGCTATCTATTCACTAATCCTATTTGGAGAACACCTAATTTCGTTTTCTGAAAATCTATCTAGTTTTCGACAAAAGAATTACCACATACATTACAATTTTGCTTTAAACATGAACATGCGTGTATACCTTCTTTATCCGTAGCGTTATTGCTTATTGTAATTTCAAGTGTAGAAAGTGATCATACTGTTTGGTGATTACGAAACAAAGATTTCTAAGTGAATCATGTATGATTTGTGTGCATCAAGATTGTACGACACAGTCCCCGATTATTTGTTTCTTAATGATTTTAAATTGGTGGCCGTTAACACCACCTTTACACTTTTAGTCCCACAATTAGTCTGACGATCATGTTTGTTAATCAATGGCGCTATTAGATTCCAGTTGTGCAATATATTTCGAAAAGGTTGACCTTTGAGTGGAATATTTTTCAAATGTCAAATGTCATAACAAACCGTTGACTGTATGCTCGTTCTAAGCATAATGTCGCATATGACGCGTTGCGATTTCCAAACGTTGTTCAATATTTTATCTAAGAATACTGTTTGGTACTGTATACACTTTTTTATGTGATCCAATTATAGTTTGTTTTACCGAGAACTCAATATATCGCAATTTACACCATGTATGCATTAACACATAACGTACAACTAGTGGATTTGTATTACAACTATCTAGGTATGGGTTATCATATAATAATGTATACATCTAACTTTTCAAGCTTTTATAAGTTTACAAAGTTAACTTAAATATTTGGTGAAAATGGACTTGAGATAACGATGTACAGTACTAATGCGATCTACTAATAGTACTGTATTGGCATAATGTTTAACTGCACAACTATTTATACGTGAGTTCGAATCCCTAGGAAATCTAGCCTCGAAAAACCATATGTTGTCAGCGTATTATTCTCTCCTTATTTTAAAGGTTTAATTATTCATATTCATTGATTACATATAAGCATGAAATAAGGGAATTTGGATTGGTATACAATGTTATTTTATTTAAAAAATGCCGATGATGTGGTGTGATCACATAAAGGAACTTGTTTACAGAGTGTTGCATTACCAGAACTCTAACATTTGGAATAATTTTAAATAATTATTACGGCATGAAAAACGATGACAGCTTTTTTTCTTCACAATGATTTGAACTAGGGCCCTCTATGAGCTCTAAAGCGGTACCGCTTGGCCATTTAGGAATTTAAAGGAAATATACCTTTTCGAAATGATCGACAAAAGGCGTTTCACATTCTTTAATATTTCATCACGTTTGATTAAAAATCGGATTAACCACAAACGGACTTAAATTAGTTTTAGCTAGGAATACTACCTCACAATATAATATACATATTTGAATATGTTTAAATGTTTGAATATAATTCATGCATAAATATTTAAATATATGGACGCTTTGGGAGAGAAATCCGACGAACTCGATGACATGTTAAAATTACACGACCGATGTTTATCTACATCATATACTAGTCCTTGTCTGACAATTTTGTCCGTATTTTAAATTATATTCACATGTCGCAGCAAATTGATACAAGGTTTTCTCAAACCCGAAATCTGACTGAGGGACTCTGGTGTGTTTTCTCATCAAGCAACGGTTTGATAGTTTTACGGTTTTTACTTTTATAGTTTTATCGGTTTACATTGATCTTTAAAGTTGTAGGTCCCATATAGTTTGCATTTACCTTTCCAAGCCGGTTATCCACAATCTTATAACCTTATGTTATGGTTGGTTTTCCTGTATAAGACTAGTAGATTATAACACAGAATTCTCTCCTGACAGAGACTCAGGAGATTTATTGCTTGTAAAATGGTGTTATTTAATTGTCTAGATACGACTTATATTTGTGAATCCATGTCTGCAAGATCAAACCACTGTTAAAAGAGTGTATATATAGCAGTGCTCACGTATATATGCCTTGTACCTATGTAGCGCTCAACACAAACGTGTCTTCTGAAGTGTTGTACAACAATGTTTGGTATAAAGAGCTGTTGTCTCAAAATTGCTTATAAACATATTTTAAAACATAGTTTCCTTTTTTAAGGATTCAATGACCCGCGGTCCGACGCCATGTGAAGGTATGAAAACAAATAATTTATCTTTTTACAAAGAGTGTTTTCTGTTTTACCATTAACTGTTTTGCATCGGAATTATTAAAGACCTTATGGAAGTTTAGGACACCAGACGTTTGTTGGAAATCCGAATGTATACATAGTCATCGCTTGTATTTGTATTGAGGAATAGTTACACCAAATGATATAGTACCAAATCAGAGAGGAGTGGGGAAGTATGCTAAAAGAAAGTAACTGTAATTGCGAAACTACTTTGTTGGAATTCCATTTTTTTATATTTCCATCGTTAACATAATATATTGTGCATATAACATATACAGTTTGAAATACACAAACTTAGTATTTTGGGTTCACATTGTTTCGATATTACTTATGGTTCGTAGCATCTATGAATAATAAATGAAGTATGTTTAAAACAGTGTCATGTTCAAACATGATTTAATCGTTAACTAACATGGAATAGCATTACAAGTACATAAATTGCAAAACTACTTGTAAGAACAGGTAACGACACAAATGTTCTGGTGTGTGGCTATCTTATGCTATCTAATGCATACGACACATAACTGAAAATAATTATCATTAGGCTGATACAACCCAGTTAGATGAACTTTTTTTATTTAAACCATTGTAAATGCCCAGCCCCTGTCGTTTTAGATACCTACGACAAGTTCTGCTGTGATGAAAACATGGCGAGGATAGAGTCCGGTCACTGCTGCTGCACTCACGACGGGACCAGCAACTCAATGAAAAGCAGTTCAGGCGGTTTCCCATGGTGTAAGTTATCGAAGGCACATTCAAGCGGTACAAGGTAATCATATACATGCAGACAGTATCCCACGGTGTAAAGCATCGAAAGAAGTCAAACGTCGTTAGAATGTCATAGTAGTTCAAACAGTTTCCAACGACGGTCTGCATTTAACGCACGACCGCGTCGCTCGAATGTCACAGTAGCTCACATTGTTTCTATTGGTGTCGTTCATTAAAAGCACGGTCACTTTTCGTTAGAATGTCAAAGTAGGTAATACAATTGCCAATGTTGTATTAATCCATTACAAGCACAATCACAGGTCGTTAGAATGCCAATGAAGCTAAAACAGTTTACCATGGTTTACTACATTGAAAACACAGTCACATATCAATAGAATGTAAAAGTAGTTGAGACAGTTTCCTGTGGTTTACTTTACTAAAAGCGCAGTCATACGTCGATAGCGTGTAATAGTAGTTCAGACAGTTGTTGTGTGATTTAATTCAAAAGCATGATATAACGTCGTCAGAATTTTTTAGAGTGTTTTTTTATTTAAAAATAATTGAATGTTTAACTGCACTTCGCCAGAACGGCACTCCTTCCTTCACAAATACTGGTATTTCGAATTGCGGAGGTAACACGTTTTCAATCAGTCAACCAAAGTGACAGTTACTCAAGGTATTATTGTAGTCGTTGAACCAAGTGCTTTCAGTTACAGTTGAGAAAGTGTGTCCATGAGTACAATCGGATACTATATTTCAAAGTCGGTTGTACAGATCTTTTATACAATTGACATAATTATATTCTTAAATCAACATTTCGAAAATGGCCATGCACTGCCAATCATGCATTTTAATAAACATTTATGTCATATCCGTCCCTTTGTATCGTATGTTATTAAAATCAAAATAGTAATTGTGATCTTGTGATCTTTTAATCATATTTAATTGAAGCAACTTGTATTATTATGATTAAAATACTAATACGCATGCTCTGAAACTATAGGGGAATCGGCTCGTTGATGACCATCGTCGAAACATGTCAACATAAACATAAAGTTAATAATAAACGCATTGACATAAAAAATCAAACATTAAAACTATTAAACAAGTTATATAGCTTATTATATAGAGGACCTATCTTAAAGCCGCGATGTAGTCATAGTCTCAATGGAGAAACATTTATTTACCCTAAACTTTTAAATTGTTACCAGTTTGTAGTTTAATTTTGAAAAATACAAATTAAACTGATGTGCCCTTGTTTTAAATACTATTTTATATA
>VMBQ01000181.1:345043-550620 GCA_007657795.1 Dreissena rostriformis
ATATATATATATATATATATATCAACTGATTCTTCCAGATGTGTAACTTATACTTGACAACACAGGTAAAGTCCAAACTTTCCTGGTATAAGTCTTAATCGAAAAATGTGATCAAGTTTCGGAAAATATATGCAACATTGTTTAAATAGGTGCACATGCATGCTTATATTTATCAGAGGTTAAGGGATCAATGGATAACTTGATGTCTTGTATTTTCTTTTATTTACAGGGGGTGTATTCCTTATCGTACTATTCATCGCCGTATTAGTTACCGTGGGAATTGTGGTCTACAGAAAGAAACTTTACTTGAAATTCTGTTAGAATGACACTTTATTACTGGCACATTGAAAGATATCTAAACACTTTCAGGAAGATGAATTTGTGTTATTTAGTACGGTTGATCAACGTTGTAATGGTGTAACATATTAGGGCGTATATATGTTATAACTACTGTAATATATTACGCAGGTGAATTAAAACTGTAATAGATTACACAGGTGAATTAAAATAACGGTTATCATGATTTAATTTCTGAACGTTTAAATAATGCAAATTACTGTTGTATATCAAATCTTTTTGCTATGGAGCGTTCACGTAAATGTAGCAAATCGGATTATTTATGTGTTATGATTTTTTTAATTAATATGCTGATGCATGCATGAATAAGCCTTTCAGCGTTACTACTTTTTCCTTCTTTTGCTTACTTTTTTACTTAAATAACTTAATATTCCTTCTTGTTATTACTTACTAAACAGCTCTTTTGTCCATCAGGTTTTTGAGTTTTTGAGTGAACCTTGTTCTCTACTTCACGAATAAACTAACAAAACTGTAACATTTGGAACATGTTTAAACAAGAATAACAACAAGGAAAAGATACAAAAAAGTCCCTGCCATGTCGATCAAACCAAGACCTTACAGTAGCAAAAGCTATTGCGCTATCACAACACTTAGGCTTTTGAAATTTGAGGGTAGAATACACGCTATGTCTGTAATACAAGTTGTTGTAAATTTCCTTGTCAGGAATATTATTTCGCTAGTTTAAATATGATGGATACATTCTGTTCTTGAGTCAATAACATTTTTAAAACGAACTTTTCAAATTTATGAGACATTTTAAAATGGCTTCACTTTTGCATCGACTGATTAATTTATAATACATCTCGTTAAGATAAAAGGATGTTTCACTTCTTCATATTATGTGAATGTAACACGAATTGCTCGTTTAGTTTTATTACGAATGTTATGTAACATTGAAATGGAAAATATTGGAGTTAGCATTTTGAGGTTGAAGTGTTAGTGTCATTTGATCAATGCATTTTAGAATATTGTGTTTGTCGTCTCGGCGTTTATTGTGTATCGTTTAATTTGTGTTACAAAATGCTGTTTAAGCCATTGTAAGTGTTGTTTTTGTGCAACACAGAATGAATGCTGATTAACAAGTGTGTGTCGGCTTCTATTAGCATACGACCGCCTTATTATCGGGCCATATTAGATAATAGCAAGAAAAAAAGCATTTTTAGACCATAACACATGACAGAAGGTTATATTTTATATAACATACTATCATAGTTTGATAATTCACTAAAATTTATCTCCAAACCAGCTTTTCGTACTTTTATTTTGATTCAATTGATTACGCAATTTATACATATCTCGTGTTACGTAATTTCTGTGACTGTTTAAGCTAGACTCTCAGAATTTTAGCGACGATAATATGGACGTGGTGGTTTATTTAACAGTAAAATACTTGTTTACGCTTCAAACGAGGTCAAAACATATTTCGGAGTGTGTGTTTTTCATTCATTATTGGAAACTTCGATAGGAATCAAATACATCGCTCTGACTAGTCATTCAAATGCGGTGTGCAGTTTGCGGTATGCGTCGTCAACATTAAGCTTTTTACCACTCTAGCGGGCAATATAAATAAAATTTGCTCTGAATCTTTATCTGAACAATAACTATGACAAGTTCGAATCAGGGTCACGTGCGTCCAAAATCAAGGATAGCAGGTCAAATCTTGGAAAAACATTGTCACCACTCTTAGCTCAGCAGACTAAGTCTACATATCAAGATATCTTTCAGGTTGTGATGCAAGTACCAAATTTGGCACTCTTCAGTTACTATAGATTTGATAAAGCACGTCGGCAAATAAAATAAAATAAAAATGGCGTCCGTTTTCAAGATGGCCGCCGTCAGGATTAAAAATGAAAAAAAATGAAACAAATTTCATGAAAGGTTTTACTGCTGTGAGTATGTACTGATTTCGTACACAACAATTTGACTAGTTTGAATTTAAATTCAGACATTTATAGTACACACAAATCCAACAGGTCGTCAAAAATGGCCGCAAAGATGGCCGCTAAAACCTATTTATGATCATAACTATGTAACTATCTACTCAAATTCGATGAAGTTGGTGTCTATACCCAGGTTTCAGGGGGCAAAGAACATATTAATATCATCCGACGGACGAAGTGTAAGTGAATAATCTCACACAGAAATCCAACATTGCGTCCAAAATGGCCGCCAAAACATATTAATGATCATAACTATGTTACTATCCACTCTAATTTGACGATTTTGGTGTCTATAGATGGGTTTCAGGGGCAAAGAACACATTAAGATCATCAGACTTTTTTTAAGTTTATTATATATCACACAGATCCAAAATGGCCGCCAACATGGCCGTCAAAACCTATTTATGATCAGAAAATATAACTATGTAATGTCCACTCAAATTTGATTTATTTGGGTGTCTATACCCAGGTTTCAGGGAGAAAAGAACACATAAATATCACATTTATATCATCAGACAAAATGTAAGCTAATTATGTTACACAATTACCCAACACGGCGACCAAAATGGCCATTATAAAACACAATACAAAGGACCACAAGTCCTTTACTTGTTACTCAAAAGTTATGGTTGTTACGTAAAACGCCATAATGTAGGAGACAAGGAACAATTTACTCGAGTTGAGGTTATCACTAAGTAGTTGAATAATCATAAAATCCAATTTACGACATTTGGAAGAGAGAATAAACTAGCACATGACAGGATCATGTTTTACTTAATTCTATAGACTTCATTGTTTACCGTTGCTGAAAATCATTGAATATTTATTACAGCCTGAATAAGCATGAGTTCTTTCAAAAGGTTAATATTATACACTTTGTGTTCCTTTGACTATTTATTTAAATCAAAGCAGAAGTAGATGGTCTTATTGTCCCTTTTGGAGTAATGCAGGCTCTAGATGAGCAAATCTGTATCCTTGCCCACCATCTGTGTGGTGCTACGACGGGATCATGATACTGTTTCTTTAACAAGTTCAACGTCTGCATCCCCTTAATACAGAACAACATAGCATCCCTTTTTAGTCAGAGTTGAGCTGATCAGAGCAATCATGCTGGCCTTGTTTCTGTCACGATACAAAAAGTCTTCCTGTTTTACATGAGCATTCTGTTTCTTTGCTGAAACTCACAATATAATTCACGTTTGTTTCATCATATCCGGTGCGTGTTGTCTTTGTTATAATGACCGTCTTCGTAGCCATCGAACCACACTGTCGCTTGTCCGTAATGCATTTTCTCTGAATCTACATAAGACTCGGCTATTGTGTAACATGAGTCGCGCTTCTTCACGGTCAACGATGCAGCAAAGTGCCACCATCATGCATCTGTTGGATGAATACAGTTCACCTCAGCCACACATGATGTGTCCACAGCATACTCTCAAATTGCCTGAGCAATCTGAGGCTTATCTGCTGTACAGAGTATGTTCTTGGCTTCAAAGAAGGCAGCAGGATGGGAGCTCAGTTCAAAAGACAATACGACTGCAAGGTAAGGATCTCCAGATTTTGACACCACATGGAAACGCTGGAACAGAAGAGCAGGATAAAAAGCACGAAGCGATCTTAACAGCCAAGCTATTCCCAAGAGCTTTGGCTCTGTATTTTCTCGTGAATTTATAAGCAAAGGCCGACCTTTCTATGATATCTCTTATGATCGTTTTCCCAACAGCCTCAACTGCATGAACACTATCCCATTGACCATGTTTCTCAGAGTAGCGTTAGCTGTGTATGGAGAGCAGGTTGTAATCTGTGTCTGCATTTTCTCTGGATCAGAAGAATCCCATTTGATGCACGCCTCAGTTAAATCTTTGTGTCGTGGAATTGTATTGTAGGTCAGCTCTGTGAAATACAGCATCGCAGTGTTGTGCTCGGATGATGCAGATAGGGTCCAAGGGGTTTTCATTTCCTCGGCCATTTTACTGCCGCGAGTTAGACTACATGTGCTCTATAAACACATCATCAATGTGCGCTCAATGACAAGATCACGTCCTTGCCCAGCCCAACAATGATGGCTTCTACGAACAACGTGAAAACCAATACCGAACTTTCGATAAATGTCTGGGTGCGTTTCCTCTAGGCCGCTTATTTGCAGCAAAGATGGATAGCACATCGGGCACTGCCTGCTAATGCATCAGCCAACACCCAGTAAGATATGCTTAAATCAACACCCTTGAATTGTTAATCATAAGCTGATAATGCAGCCATACTATGCTTGTCTTTGACGTCTGGGCAAGTTCATGTTTCTTCTTCTCTGTAGCCCTCTCGAATTCGATAAAAATCGCATAACATGTATCATCTGCTAGCGTCATTTTGCACATAAGAAGGGAAGAGTACAAATCCTTTGCATGATCCAGCAGTATCTGAATGTCTGGATCTTTCTGGGTCATTTCGGCTGTAAGCTGGCTGTGTATGCACTTTTCAACAAGAAGATGGTCCCGTGATGTTTTTGTATTAATGTTAAAATAGTACAAATGCATTATGTTATACACCCACTCTACATGTCATAATGTTGAAGACGGATTATACGAATGTGCTATATGTACTATTATCTTGCAATTTATATGATTCCGTACACATCACTCGAGTTTAAACAAGAGAATGTGCAGCAACCTATCAAAATCAACATTGTACTGTACAATATATCAACTGTTGAATTGGCTTCAAGGCGAACATGTCTTCAATCGCAACTTTGATATAAAGGATTGGCATCGTTTGTGTTTTAGAAACAAAACAACACTTGGTCATGTGTCGTATGAACTAATCTGCATTGAAAAAAAAGCATGTAAACACAATATATCTTTATCGGATATGATATCTCATTTTGTGATGTTAATTATAAAGGATTATTCTGTTTTATAGGATGTTTTGATATCTGCTCTTCCGTCGTCTATCGTTTCTGTTCAACAACGGTTGATAAGGTTGGACAAAGTGATGAGATCGGTCAAATCCGTTAAACAAACAGAAAATCTTACTAAAGTTGCTAGTGGAAATTCCCTAAATCTGTATCCGGGGCCGTTCTTAAATTCGCATATCTCGTCGTTAGTGTATATCATCCCTACAAAGCAGATATAGAAAAGACAACAATTAAATATGTATCTCAATTAAATATATGATCAAACAGTGGTTGTGCATATGGTTTAAATGTTGTAAACTAAATTACAATCGTCCTAACATTAAAGAGCGTTGATATGCTGGAATAACAGTAAATATTTCAGAATCCAAAGCAATTGTAGTGAAAATTCTTAAAATCAGACAACACTCTTCTATGTTAATAAACAATGCTCTCCATAAAAATCTCTTTATGAACATAAATTCTAACTTGTCAGTCTTATCAATATATATTATAATCGCATTCTTGTAGAGTGCATATTTCTTAGAAACATTACTGTTCAAACCAACATAGATTACGCCTACCCAATTGAATAGAAAGGGGTATCATTTTTACAGTCTAACCTGGCCATACTCCTGACAATTCCATTTTTAGGGGTGATGATACATCAGTTGTAGAAAGACAGCCACTCTGAGCAGTATCCCTGAAGCGTACAATTCATAATGACCCTTTTGTCATAAAAATAGAACTATTTTATTTAGAGGGCATTGTGTTAAAACAGAGAATATTTCATGCTGATGCAGTTAATTAACAAGAATATCATTTAGCTTACTACTTAGGTTTCTGTAGATAGTCACATTTTACTTAATCACCATTAGTTGTCCTATATATTTAGTTAAAACGAACGTGTTTTCACATGACTTATCATAAAAATACCACCTTTCAAAAGCCCCAAAACAACGATAACAGAAACTGAGATAGTGTGTTTTTTCCATGGGCTTGTTTTGAGCGCCGAAATGTCCTTTTCAAAAGAAAACGCTGCAACGCGTAATTACCGATAACGATCGTAATTGCCTATTGACCACATTGTTAGCCTAGATGTAATTAAAATCAGCGACTATCATTGCCTGCTTGATTTACTCCATAAGCGCACGTTAAATTGTTAATCTCAATCGAGTAAATGTAATACATGAAATTGCTCGATCTATTGCAGTTGTGTTTCCTTTATGAGATCGGCCGAATATCTGCACTTTCTCATTGACTTCTGTTTCCATGTAATTATAATTTCCCCCAAATGATCCATGTTTCCATTAAATTGCCGTTATTTTAAACAAGTCAAAGAAATATGTTGGATATTTGCATTATCAGATTTATATGCATATGCCGCTTTGTTATGTTTATCACTCTCTACAGTTTACTGTTATAGCATGTAAGTGAAATGGGATATATTTAAAAGGAGAACATATTAATTATATAAATTACACTCTGTAAAATATGTAAACAACCAGGGCCGGTTTAAGCTGTTTTGGGGCCCAAGGCTGCACATGTTACGGGGCCCTCCTTCCCTCTGGTCCCCTTCTGTATATTGAAAATCATACTTGATACTTCATCTACAAAAACCATAAAACATGCATTGTCCACAGTTGACAGTTACATTATATATAGCAAAACAAGTTAAACAATGTATACCTATTTTATTAACTGAACTTAACACACATGTTGCATGTAACAGATTCCTGCCTATAAGTCTCTTCTACGACAAAGTCTAATCGTGAAACTGTAAATACATCAAGATATATGTTTTACCACAAGTTAATTAACTAAGATAGGAAGATTACTCTACTCAAACAGATAATGATACGATCAAAACAATTGCCCCCTACTCTTTCCCAAACTTACCAAATCCTACAAAGCACAGGGCGAAACGATAAATTCACGACAATGAAGTGGGAGAGGAAGAGTTAGTTTGGTGGAGGAAGAGTGGAAAATAGGGGAGTTGAGAAGGGGCAATTGTCTGTGAGAGTGGCAATAATGGGTTGTTAGTATCCAAACAAGGAACTGTTCAGAACCGAAATGTTTGTCTAACTTGCGCACGTGCTATTGTCATGTATGGGTGGGGGAGGGAAAAAAGACGGTTTAGGACAAATAGGGAGTGTAGTAAAAAAGCGATAGAAATATTAGAACAATTCTCTATATTTATTACGAAACAGTTAGATATCCTTGTGACTCGTGTCAGTATTCCGATAAGTTAGGGAAATATCCTATAGGTTAGTGTGGTAATCTGTCCGAAGACTTATCGAGAAATGGTGCGTGAACAAAATTGTGCAGGTTACAAACATAGGGTAAATTGAGCTTGAAACCCGTGACACGGTGTTAACAACATAATGAAGACAGTGATTGGCTTCGCTACTTTTGGATAAACATCAGATGTCCGATAACACAAAGAAGCATTGTTGTGCTACACATCTTAAGAGGCCCCCACTGATGCATCCAGATAGCATAGTAAATCAAAGCGAACTATTCGGTCCAGATGTTGTCATGACCATACGGGCAAGTCGTATAATAAACAGAGAAACTAATGGTTCTGAATGGATATACAACCCAACTAGAAAATTGATAGCATAGTGAATCAAAGCGAACTAAACGGTTACAATAGGATATACATCGGAAAAATGGTAAAATCACACAGAATCTTTTTACTGCAATCCCGATAGAGTCGTCCAATGGCGTATTAAAGAAAGATCATACATTGGGAAACTGGCTTGCCGTTTGGGGCCCCTTAAAAATCGGAGGCCCAAGGCTGCATCCTTTTTAGCCGGCCCTGTAAACAACACAACACTAACTCTCAAGTGTATATGTTTATAGTTGAAAATGTTGTCCCTCAAACTGCCACCAATGCGCATACAAATTGACCCCAAATTCGGTCTTTCGCGCTATTTTATCCTTTTTTAATTAACCGTGCGTTAAAATACCCCTTTTGAATTCACTTCGCCATGCCCCGATTTCCAACTGAGTAAAACAAAATATATACATGAAATACAACGATAAGTAAACCGTTATGGAAGCGAAACGCAAATAGTAAACCCTATTAAATTTTAAACAATAATTTGAAGAAGAGATAGTACGATATGTACATAACAAAAACACACATTTTCTATAAATAGAGCACACGGAACTGACTCGTCTAACATATGCAGCCAGAAGGCATCGTTGTTGATTTTGCTATATCGTATTCTCGTATACTGAAAATATATAGATGTAAGTGCACACTTTATTTGACACAAATGCATTTGAGATAAACAGGGAATATAGATGGCAACACAGACGAATTTGAACACATGTGCGTAAGCAACACTCCACAGTCGTAACAATTTCATTGTTTCAGCTGGTGTCAGTGGATTTCTGAATACAAAAAAGACAATACGGACTTACGAAGAAAGTGTTTTTTAAGGTTAAAACATGTGATTATTTATTCTTTTTGAAAAATTCATAAGAACTGGTTCATGTTGCACTGAGGTATATGTTATTGTAGTTGTGCATATTGTTCCAAAATTAATATAGAATGATAGTATAAGAAGTTATTATTTTTCATTACACCACCCATGTCCAACATTACAAAAACTAACAAAACCAGAAGTTCTGTAACGAAAATAATAACATATACATTTGTTGACTAAATAACAACGCTCTCTGATAAAAGCGAAACAATAACATAATTGTATAGATTGGCAACTTAATTATCTCTAAGTACTACTGCCTATACGTAATGTGTTAATAATGTTATTTGCTATTCCCAATTGTCATACATAATTTGTGTTGACATTTAAACAATTTCTTCCTATTTATTGTGTCTTAAATGCCGCAATACCATGCTGAATTCTATGAGAGTCGACTAACTAATTAGAGTGCAAATGTTCCATACATGGCATGAGTCATATAGCAAGGCGTAGCTACCAGAACTGTATTGAAGCAGAGAAAAACGTATTTGGGTGTAGACTGTTTTATTATTGTTACACGTTGTTCATCTTTCCATATGGGGGCTAACGACAAACAAAACGTGAGTTGGAAACGCAAGTCACATACTTTTTTAATATATCAAAAACCTGACCAACCTATTTATCCGTTTAAGAACAGTAATGCTAATTATTTTTTTCTACAGACAGGTTGAATACATGGGTTTCGACTATGCATATTGTATTTACACACTCTTCCGTAGTATAGCGACAAAGTTTGAGCGGACGGTTAAAAATACTGACTATGGGTGAGTACTGACCGGGAATGACCACTATCGTTCTGGCCACCGGTGGCCATTCGAACATTCAATGCCACGTTGGGTCCAGTAGGTTGTAATCGATGCTGTCGAATACAAGCATTGTTACGAAAATACCCGGACAACAGCGATTTTCATTTGTGTGTATAAAATAAATTCGACACGTATACTTTAATGGTATGTTGATTTCTGTTCTCTTGACTTGCTGACCGCTCGACGCTTACCCACACAATGTGGTCTAATGCTATTACTTTTCTATGTTGTAGTTTGTATTTATCAATTAGCAATAACTAACTAGAATGAATGAAATTTCAGCAGAAGTTATACCGGTAAAACATTGTTATTGAAACTTCAACTAGGTTGAAGATGTAGCCTTAAAGTGCATACTGTTAAAAAGTATGACGTCATCGGATTTCAAGTCGAGCGAGAGGTCGTTTTACTAAATTCGGAAAACAACAAAAATAAAAGCATATCGAATACACAAAACGACTATGTAAAAATAGGTAGAACTGATGATACAAGGATTAATTATTTAATTACTGTTCACCCATATTAGAGTCTATTATAACAAAAAACGAAAACATATTTGTTATCAGAGAACAGCAATACTTGAATTATATATCATAATGTACGTAATAAAACTTTGTTGTAGTAGACGTATTATTAAAAATACAATAATTAGTCATTACACTTAGTTAGTTCATTTCGAATAGCGATTTTTTTGTGTTAACGAGAAACAAGTAGATGCCTTCAAATTATTAAAATAATGCAAACGAAACAAGTGAAAATCGTAATCACTGTTATTCAGCTCTATGTTTAGAGCGTTATTTCATGTTCAAAAGACTCGAACACGCATTATTACAATTGTATTCCATATAATATTGCCTTTGTATAGCGATACAGCGCCTTTACTATTCCATATAATATTGCCTTTGTATAGCGATATAGCGCCTTTACGTTCGCGTTGTTACACCTTTAATTTGCATAACATTGGCCTGATTAAGCATCATTACTCATTTAATCCACATTATATTGCCTTTATTAAGCATTATTATGCCTTTTATGTCACGTTATGCCGCATTGTTTCGCGTTATTTCGTATTTATGTTGCGTTTTGACTCTTTAACTAGCTTGAATATGCGTTTTTTGTTTGCGTTATAACGTGTTAGTTTACCTAACATCGTTTTTTTCGCGTAAATACTCACACGATTCAATCTTAAAAAAAAGAGATCATTTTATGATATTTAAGATTATCAAAGTTGACGCTTGGAAAGTCTAGACTGATTGAATACGTGTAACATATATACATTCAAATAAAATACTGTGTATTTACCACTATAATAAGGCAACATGTAAACATCACAAAATACATTCTACTAAAAATCCAAATATACCTATTTTGCGCACTCGGATATTACATAAATAACAATAGCAGAAAGATAAATACACCTACGACATCTAACGTATACGAACGCTTTACACGTTTTTAATTTTTTTTATCGAAAAATATATAGTGTACTTTTCATAAAAATATTGGTTCAAATTTACAAAAACGAGCAAGAAATATTAAAAAAGAAGCCCCGAGTTGTGTCATCGTAAATATATATCGAACGAAACACATCTGCTCAAATCTGAATTCTCGATTTGACATTATTATATTATGAATAAACTAACGAACGCATTCAAAGAATTGTTTATATATTTTGCATATTGAGTTTTATAAGTTATTCCAATTCTGATGGAGGGCATACGACAGACGGATGAACAAGAAATGGACTGAAAGACAAACAACACACGGTAAACGTATATGTTTAGTTTATGATAATGTCGTATGTTTGTAACGTGTTCATATGCAATTTTGTAAACAATCATTGGTGTAAAAAGATGTCCACAAAATGATTTTGTATATGGCGAACTTGGTTGTCTTAATTGTCAATCTGCTTGATATGTTAACATTATTAAATATTGAATTTGGTTAATTAAAACATTAGAAAATAATTTTACTAAAGAAGTCTACTTAATGTAGGTGAATGATTACAATGTTCATCCTTATAAAATCAACTGGTGTTCACTACTAAAAGACTTGCTTAGTTACTTAGGGTTTTTCGAGGCATGGTTGTTTCAAGATGTTGGAAATGACAAGGTATTCATCCCAAATGTTAAACAAAGATTAACATTATAATTGTATTCAAAACTGAAATGAGAAATTGGGCAACTCAGAGCCAATTTATAAAACAAAACATTGCCATTGTTAAATTTCAGCCTTATTTAGATTTGTGCAAAATTACAAAAACAAATCGAATTAGTTTTTTCTAAATTTAGATGCTCTTCGCATAGATTACATGCAGAAAGTGGGAGATGGGCCAAACCTCCCGTTCCTATAGGCGAATGAAAATGTCATATGTGTAACACATTAGGAGATGAATTTCACTTTTTTTTAAGTGTAGAAAATATCCAGAATTAAGATCGCAGAATATACCATTTTATTACAGAAACCGACCTAACTTTATCAAATGTATTGAATTACTAACAACTGAAAATAAAACGTTGCTGTACAAATTATGCACTTACATATATAAATCATTTTTAGTAAGGACAAGTTTTACATATGAACCCGGTTAATAAATGTAATGTTAAACGGATTTTTAACATTTACTATAAAAACTGTATATGAATGTATTTGATCTATTGTCATTATTATCTTGTCAATGAAGGTTATCTTACATTATCGTGCCTATTCATAAATGTCCTCTACAACACTATGTTTGCAATGTAGTTTACTTATTGTAATAAATCGGATTACAGCGATTAATATTGTTTTTATATCGTATATTAAATGACGTTTGCACCATCTATTTTTTGTTTTGGTAGGTGGTCTGCATATGATTTATAAAAAATGCTTGTGAATCAACTACAAACGTCGTTATTCCAATGTATTTAGTTTTGTTGTTTGTCTATCTACAGGATATCATGTTTATTTAATATTGAACTGCGAGCAGAGCCTTTAGCCTGCTTATATTTTCGTTTCGTAAAGGTAGCAAGCATTATGCTAATGCTTTTGAAACATGTGTGAGTTATAAGTAATATGAATTGTTAGTACAGCTAACTAGAATATAGCATAATATACAAACACAATTACTAGAATTATCATGTATTCATGTATTGAACTACAACTATAACATGTACACACTGCTATGTATACAAGTATCATAACCATGTGCCTCAAAGAATTGTGTTAGTTGGTAAAGTAGAAAGTATTTGTATTATTACAACAATTGTTCATATTCAGACATAATATCTGTAACAAACACTCAACAAAAACAACAGTATATTTGATATCTTGTTTTACTTAATTAGCTTTTTTTATAATGATACGTAGTTCCACATAGTTGATTATAAATATACTATCGATAGTTATTAAAACAGTAATATAATGCTCATTAATATATGTATTGTTACAATTGAACGTTTTATAACTTTGTATAATCATGACTATTTGTTTGAAACACTGTACGCTTAATTTGTCCACTTGGGATTTTGGCCTACTGGATGTTTTGTTTAAATAAACTTGTAAACTTGTATTTGTTGACGAATTAACTAATTGAAACTTGAGCAATTATCTGCAGCTTATAGTCTTCCATAGTTATGCTATGACACATTGTGCTTATATTAGATCCTCTAGACAATCACAGAACACATTGCTTTCATTTAATAACGGATGGGTCTATATGTTGATAATTTTTACAAGCCTGATATGGTGTCGGTTGAATTGCATGATGGCAAATCGACCTGACGACGTCATCAACATTTTCAAAATAAGCGTGTTTGCATGAACTTGTAATGAAAGTATTGCAGTTAATATGTTTTTTTCCGTTATGATACATGTATGTTAATGTGATAACATTTGCGGAAAAAATGTAAATGACATAAGAAAATCTTTGTTGATTCTATAATGAAATTAAAACATTTATTTTGCAACGACGACATACGTTTATTATGTACTCGTTTGTATGATGTACAAGGAAAAGTTTCACGCAAATGATGTGCGTTACAAAGTTCGCTTGCTTATACAATACATCTGATGCCCGTTAATGTATACCGAACAGTAGCTACGCTTTGCAGAAACGACGGGAAAGTAATTATATGGTTGTGTGATATTAGCAGCGCAATCATACATTTGAGTTCGACTACGACCAGTTGTGGCATGTAAGCGCATTTTTAAGTCTACATTGACGTCCAAGTGTTATCGTGTTATTTGAGTGTTACACTAATTTGAATTTTAAATGCAGGATAAGTGACTAGTTTAAACTGGAAAGTACGTATGGTGCTTATTTTCGAAGTAAATCTGTACGTACCAATATTTTAGTAAATAAATATGTATTTAATGTATTTTTAAAAAAAGTGATACAAACATTAAAGATGAATGCTTAACAAAAAATAAAAGATGTTATATGCAGCTGCAACTAAGTTTATTAAAACAGTGCCGTCGCAGTATCATTAACATGTTTTTAGGTTATTTGCTAAACATGCTTCACTAACATTTACCTTTTTTGTGAATTTATTTACTCTAAGTACATCATTATTCAATGTTGTCTTTGTGCATTCCAGAGTATGGCTTCATCACCGAAGTACGTGCAGATGAAGGTGATTCTCCTTCTCCTGTGTACCATCCCGGTGTGGGCCAAACCTTCAGACAACGGCATCAAAAGAGATTACCGGTACGACCAAACGATTTTAAGATATGATAAGATATAAATATATGTATGTGTGTGTAGGATGTAAAATGAACTGAGATCTTAATAGTATTTACCTAGCTGATGTAATATCTATGTCAATGATAAAGTTTAACAAATCTTTTGTAAACAAACGGTTGTTTCTGTTCCTGTAAATTACAATTTCAAGCAATAACCAATGCCAAGAGAAGGCATGTACACCTGAAATCGCGATTGTACATTTGTTTAGGCAATTTATGATAAGATATACTGATGTATACCTGACTTCAAAACAGACTTTGCCCTACATTCACCGTGTGCAGTCATTGCGGTTGACTCAGTATGTTGCTAAGTGTGAAACATAAATTTATAAATTATAATAAGAACTCATAACATCCTATCCCTACCACAGTTGTGCCCGTTATTAAATCTATAATACCTGTATTGAAATCAGTCACCTAACATTTCATTACAGCACGGTCGTATCCAATTATACTGAATATTATTAATCGCATCTGAAATATTTACGTTAGTTTTTACTCATGTAAAACTATTTACTTCACTTCCGATCTCCGATGTTTACGTCTGTTTAAAAGGGGTTTTCTATTGTTAAATACTGAAGTGTTTCCCGGATATGGCGATTTTTAACTGAAGCATTGTTACGAGCAAAAGTGAAGTAAACTGTGAGTTAATTGTTATAATACTGAAGATAACAAACCTTGTAAGCATGTGTGAACGGTATGTTTGTTTCCACTAATTGTATTTACATATGCCAACAATTTATACATTGAATAATTACGCTGTACCATGCCACTACAATTGGTTAATTAGAAGGACGCGAAATGTCATTTCATTGCATTCTTACACTGAGATGCCACATACACAAAATACAACTAAAATACTAAATTACTACATCTGTACATATCGTGTTTCGAAAATTGGTATTCATACATAAGTTTACACGCATAATTGTATAACTCTGTTTTTGCATAATTTTGAACATATATATATTCTTCAACAACGCTATTTCAACATATGTGTTTATCAGAACGATACAAAACGTATATCAGTTCATTTATATAACTATTTGTTCACAACGGTTGTGTCTGATGTTTGCACAAATAAAGCGACTTTCTACTTAGTTTCAAATAAGTCGCATGGCCCATCAATACATATCTAGAAGAGATCACACTCGGAATTCATAATATCATCTTCTCTCCTTAGTTCAACTGATGTATTAATATTAAGCATAAATAAGCTAAACGTCAAAATACAAACGATTACTTTGTATGTGATGATTTGATAGTCATACATATTTCTGGAGTGTCTTGTCATTAGCATGTGTTTGTGAATTGCTCAAAGTGCATTGTTTTGTACTCCAAGTATATAATTCACTTACTCTCCATGAAGGCTTTACAAAATCATTATATGAAATCATTGTTTGAATATGGTATTCTGTTGCAAATTCATGTCCGGTTATAATAGAAAACAATTATATTTCTGTATTTTTGTGAATCACTCAGCACAATAGTACCGTCAAAAAACGGAATATACATTTCGCTTCTTACTTGTAAGCTTTTTGAAGATTTCCGGCTACTTTTTATCAATAATAAACCTTCCTACACATAACATGGATCCCGCGGTAACAGTAGAAGGAAGAACGTTCGATATAAATCCTCCACTTGTTCAATTTTGGAGTGCGTATTCTGAGAAAAATGCATTAAAAAGACTCGTACGCAGTTTGGCAAAATCTGAATGACAGTCTCAACACAATGGCCATAGTTTCTAATACGAATGTAAACAGTATATTCAAACGTTCGAAAAAACACCCATGATTCAGAAAAATGATAAGTGGAAATTCTTTTATGAAAAGTCCACTATTAAAATTGGTAAAATAATAAAGCATGTTATCGCTATTTAAAGACATATTAGGAAAACCGCGTTGTGTTAAGATAGCATTGAGTAATGAGCGTTGTAATTCAGGCGCTTAAATTGTACAGTGGAAACAAGTTGGACTTTGCGTCCAAAGGTCCCGTGTTCGGAAAACGCGAAAACGATATATTTTTGTTCCAGCAATTTTTATTATTTCCGACTTGTTCAAATAGTATATATGTATAAAGATGAAATGGCATATTTCAATTAACCCGAAATATGAACACAAGTCCCTTTAAAGGTTTCCGTTATATCATCGAATAGAATACATGCATGTTATATTCATGCATCTATTAATAATACTCCACCAAATCATATGATATTGAATGTTTGATAGTAAAACTGTTGTGTAGGTGTTAATTCCTTGACCTAATACATTTGACATTAACTTCATTTTAAACACTATGTTAACCAAAGTTACCTAAAGAATGTGGCACATACATTTTGAAAAGTGGTAAACTGTTTTATGCAAATAAACAGTTATATTTCATAAAAGGTTTATTAGGCGGTACAATGTTCATATTCCGGTAACACGAGCGCTATTCTTTTATCGCCACATATCGGTATGCCATTAAATCGGTGGTGAACTATACTCCAGTGTTTGTATTATGTTAATCTAGCCTCATAATAAAGCAATTCTCGTGAAAAAATGAGAACTTTTTAATCTGAAATAATTTCAATATCAAGAAAAAGACAAGGAATTACAACAATGTGCCTCTGATTCGAAACGGTAACCTTTACAAGAACAATGCTACCTAAAACAACTTGGAAAATCAGTCTTTAGAAGTAAAAAACTTTATATTTCAACCCTACATCATTAATACACAGCTTTATAGTTGGATATTGTTGAATATCAATAAACAATACGATATTTTGTTATTATGAGTTGAATTTTGTTTCCCTGAGAATACCGCAACAATTTAAACAGTTGTGTTATGAATCTATGACATTATTTGTAATTCTTATTTTGCAAATTTTGGATGTAGTTTTTTTTTATCGGGAAATATATCTACCTCACTTATAAACATTGAAAAACATAATGTACACAAGCAAAGAGTTCTCTTTTGGCCAAATGATCATCGAAACACACTGACGTTGAAAAGTGGACATTGTAAACATACACACCCATTTTTAGAACGGCAGTATGTTTTTAATTAATATTCGTTGATTATACCAACAACGACTGAAACTCCAAAATCAGATGTAAACATGTCATACAATCACTACAGCCAAAGTTAACAATAAGTTATATATGTGACGTTTGCCATAACATTGCTTGGACAAATACACAATGCTATGAAGTGCAAAGAAAAGCGTTATGTTGTATTTCACTTAAATTGTATATCAGCACTTAAGCTTAGAATAATTTTCTAAATTATGTTCACCATCAAACCATTTTACAAATTATATTTGCTAGTTGACATTTACAACGTTTGTTCTACGTACTTACCTTTAATCCCGCAGCTAATGTAACGCTACATTCCGCGATATAATTGCAAATATTTGACGTTATAATTTTAAGGCCGTTTTTATTTGTAATATGAGTCATATAGCATGGCGTTACTACCGGTTAACCCATTTTGTTATTGTGTCGTTGCAGAAATGATATTCAGATCTGTATTATGTTCTAATGAAATATGTTGTTAACATTTGCTTACCAGGAAGAGGCTAACAAAAAAAACAAGGTTAGTTTGAAATAAACTTCAACTACTTATTGTTTATAAAAGAATTTAGGAACACCAAAGCCAGTGATACTTGTTACCACCAAGTATAACTATTTATTTGTTACCACCACGTATAACTATTAAGAACGCTTGGATATAGATTCCCTGTTGCTTCGCGCCTTGGGATTGCGTTAACTACAATATGGATACATATGCTCTTCAGAAAACTTCTCACAAGGGCAACATAATATTGAATGACGTGCAAACGGTCGACGGTTTACCATCAAAATACATTTTTCTACCATGTCTTTTAAGTATGAAAGTTGTTTTGTGTCGTTCAACTATTTTTTGTTTTTGCCTTGTTATGTTCAATTTAAGGAAATGAGTAATAATTATGGGAAATTAAGCCCGTGCCCACCACGTAATAATTGTCGATTTAAATTATATTGTTATACTATATTATTTGATCTCGTATATTTCTTTTTAAATCTGTGACTGACAAACTATCATTCCAGTATGTAAAACATACGACAGATATCCAGAAAAGTTGGTCAAACGTCAACTTGGCAATTCAAATGCTTGGAACGTTTTATTTTATTTTATCAAATTTTGCAAAAACACGAATTATGCGGGCTGTAACTTTGTCGTTTATCATGCTATTTAAAGACAAATCCATGATGACAACCTTGAAAACACGGCATTTAATGCCTTAAACCAGTCTCCCTATCTAGGGGGTCAGGGTAACGCTTAGAGGTCGAAGGTTGACGTTTGCTATAAAACATCTAGCCGATTCTGTAACATGTTCATCCATTGTTGCATTTTTAAGACGGATTACCACACAATACTACAAGGAGGAGACTAGGGTCGCGTGTATCAATTGTCTCATTAACTCAAAAGGGGAGGTCACACTTACTGGTCAAAACTCGAATTTTGCCATGAAGAGCTTATCGTTTACATAAGCATAATTTAGAGACAACAGTGGAATGTTGGGGATCCGTGCTCTAAGGACATATATCTTGTTAATGTAAGTTTATCACATGGTTTACTTTCTGGTCATTCTTCACAAATGTGTATTCGTGAAATCCGGTGTGTGCTTGAAGTCATCATGGCCCTCTTGTTTCAGTACATTAAGCATGTAGATCTTTCTAAAATCTAGGAAACAGCACAATCTACGGCTCCTACTTATGTATAACTTATTTGTCATGCTCTCTGTCATATCCAGTTTTTGTGTTCATTGACGGCATGGATAACCAAATAGTTTGTCCTTGCCGATTAATTGTTGGCGGTTGGGTATTTTTTCTGGAACGGTTATGTTAACTTGTTTAGTGAGCTTCTTTGACCACTAAAAATATTTTAGTAGTTTCCGCAGGCCCTAACATTATTATCGAAATTTTTAATATGAGAAAATACAACACAACTTTATATATTTTTAGACATAGAATATCAGTTTCTACGTACACTCAAAACACCACGAGAAACTCAAATTTGTGTTGATTTAGGCTTGATTTGGTCGTAGACATACTCATAATATCCATATAGTGTTTAACACAAATTGACCATTCGATTAACATATATACTACTTGCTTTGATGCGTGCAATCAACACTCGGCACGATCGCATAAGCTGATCTCATCTTGACGTGGACATTGAACTAATATATTGACTAAGACGTATTCAAATGGCCCAATTGAATTTAAATTAAGTGCACATAAATGCGTCTATCAAAAACTCAATACCCGACTATTTTCGACTTTTCACAAAATATAAGTTATGGTAACATTCTGTTACTAGGAATTTCATTGTATATACTTTGCACGAATTGTGTGCATCGTTTATACACCTGTATTGCTATTTATGGGCATGTGTAAACGTGACATGGTGTTTTCTTTAGTCTGTTGTCATTCATTGTAAATTGTGTCGTCATCATTGCCTATATATACGTAACGGATTGGCTCATGAACTTTTAAGTCACATTAAGGGAACATCGTTAAGTATGTACATGCATGTGTATAAATAGAAATAAATCCTGAAACACAGTGCAAATTAATAAAATAATATAAAATAAAATGTTATCATATAATAAACAAGTTTAATATTACAACAGGAAAAGTAGTGAAACAACGATCAATGGTATAAACCACGATCAAAGGTAAGTATTATATTTTTAACAAACATAATTAGTGTTTAAATATTATTGCGTAAGTGTGTGTCAAACTTCGTTAAAACCCAAGACTATTCGTTATACTAGGACAGTTGTTTAATCAGTGTGCATGATCTTACGTAATAACCTTGTGGTATTACTAATTAGTAAAGTTATTGCAAATACCATGTAATTTCTGGGCAATACGTCGCTATCTCTCGAGTAGAGAAATACTAACACAATAAGATTCTTGGTAAATGGGTTATGGTGAAAATGAACGAATAAGATTGAAGACACCCTGAAATACAATTGTGAAATTGAAACACCCATTCGTCATCAAATGACAAAAACCATTAAGCCTGTTGTGTTGGTTGTTAGGTTAAAGATCACTATTAAAAGTTCAAACCTGTTGATCAAAAATATAAATTAGATTGACTAATTGTAGATTTAAAACACGTCTGGCTTTTTAAAATGTGAAGGGTAGGTTATGATGATAAATAAATCCAATTGATTATTTATGATTATCTGTGGCTAGTTGACACCAAGAAATATTAACGGTTGTATTATATCAAAATTTACAGACACATCACGTCTGTTAAACATGCAGGTTTAAGTAGATGTTTGATTGTTTGTAAAGTTGAAGTTGTTAACCGTTTTCAACAGTTTAACTGTCATATTATGGCAGTTAGTTAATCAACTCAATATGTACCCGTTTAAGATGGTTTACCAGTAGTAAGTCAGATTATTATGCCAGTAACTGATTGATTGATTGATTTTTATTCAGGTTTAAAACACATAATATACAAGGTATCATTCACATTTACATAACAAGTTTAACTACAAAATTTTGCGAGACGTATTGGCAAATTCTCTACTTGAACAGTGGTGGGGAGAATGGTCGTAGAAAGGCTTTCATGGCAAATTCCGACACAATAAATGGGACCGGCCCGGGCATAGAAAGTACAATCATCGGCTTTGTAGCCAAGCTTTGTTCCAACTGAGCTAACGTTTTTAAAAGAATGGAAACAAACTCTCTCACAATGTAATACCTAAATAGTAATGTACGTAGTTGATTTCTTTTATTAAACACATTGCATGCTTCTTTCTGACCTAGGCAAAGTATACAATTATTATTAAATATGGAAATTCATTCAAAATTGAGAAACAATTTGTGTTGATATCATGTTAAAACAGTGCAACCTATGTAAAGCGGCCAGTTAAGTGCAGTGAAAGGCGACCGCTGGGAGCAGCAGACCACTGTTAAGATAGTTGGTCAGATGAAAACACCATTATCATATAAAGAAACAAACACCTCAAGCTTATACAAAATATGTAAACACAAACATCACATACAAGAACGTTTCCTGTTAACAACCGTTTTCTCGGTTATTCATATAAAAACCAGATCGTTCAAACCACTGTATTCCGGACGCTTAATACTCACTTTCACTTTCGACTCATACTCCTCCATTATTGCATTCCTACGTTTAATCACACTCTGTACTTGCGTACGTTAAACACATAATTCAGTTTCAATCACACGCAAACTGTTTCCAGATTCAAACATGTTCAAACACTTGACTTGCTCCTGTAGCGTGATTAACTTTCGTTTACAGCTAATTGTTAATCCTATTGCATGTCAAATCGACGTGTACGCTGGAAAGCTCATTTTAAGATTGATCCGAAAATATTATTTTCGATTCCATATATAGTTTTTACTACATAAAGGTTGAAAGTACTTATTAACGGTTATTTAATTAGCAATAATAACTTGTGTTACATACTCTGGAATAATTTAGTTTGAGAACTTATCCATAATTATTACAGGAAAAAAAAACTTCTCAACTAACTTAAATTGGTTTTCTCACACTCGGCCGCATTTGTCACATCACAGGAAATTACCGCAATTAGATTTTTAAGCCGCACAAAAAACGCACAATAAACGCTATGACGTCAGAGGTAAAAGAAAACAACGCATATTGATTTGATGGATGACTGCCTCGAGACCGCTTTACACAGGTGTAAATGGCTCTCTGAGTAAAATATATTGGCATTGGGTCGCTTGAGCCAGATGGCCGTTATAATCATGTGTAATATAGCATGATTTTATTCTGGGGTATCTAAACTGCCGCAATAGTCAGGTGACCGCTATACCCAGGTTACCGCTAAGTAAGTTTGGACTGTATAAGAATAAAGATAACAATTGGGCATAAAACACAATTGATAGTATAATTTGAATTGCAAAAACGAAGTAACCCATATAAACGGCCATAAGTTCAAGAGGATAAACATCGAAAATATGTAACTGGACAAGTGAGGAATGCGTTTACTATTTATTTATACTAGAGGCCAAAGGTCAGGTAACCGTTATTACAAATATACCACACAATTCATATTTTAATTATTATTTATTATGCATAAGAACTGTAAAATACATTATGATGAAACTAAGTTTATACATAGGGCTTCATGTTTGTCTTTTTGTCTCTTTATCTACCCGTCTTTCTCTGATTATATATCCGTCCATCTGTCCATCAACAAAACCTAAATTTACTCAAAGAAAATACCTCATATATGACGCTCATTTCTATAAATATTAAAAGCGATGTCAGGATTATGCACAACGGTCTGTTTCTGCAGATGTTAAATCCCATGTGACTGTTACTAAATAGAAAGGTGTATTTAAACAAAATCGTTACACTGCAGTGACAAATTCATATTGAATTTTATTTTGAAAGATAACGACTGTACGGATAAAAGGGCGAAAAGAAGATAATACAAATGTTTAAATGATGGGGTTTTCCATTTAAATAAGGTAAGGTTTGTTAGTATTCGGAATGCGACATTACATTCAAAGTCAGAAAAAACGGGCTACTTCATCTGCACTTTCCTGTGCAATGAATGGGTCCCATTAAGAATGTCCAAACATACAAAAATATCAGTATCTGAAATCAAACAAAACGAAGTTACACGTGAATTATAACTTAATTACCTAAAAACTATCATTAAATTATATACAAGTGATTTAATATGATTATATGAAAGAACATCCGAATTATTTATCGGTCGAAAAATACTACTCCACTTCAGCCGCAACGATAATACTGGCAGCTGAAGGTCCAGTTAAATTGCATTTCAGTGTGCACTTAAGTCTTAAATAAGCACCTTATGTGGCCAATAAACATTGTTTATTGTCGAGATATCCCACCAAATGCACACCGTGGTTTATCAATGTTTTGTCCAGATGGACTAATGTGTTTGTTCACCACGTTTTGCTTACAATTGAAGTGGATGAGAAATGCATTATGATGCATTCTTTATTTCTAGGTATTGGAATTAATTACTTAGTTTACGCGGGTATCCAATAGAAACCCACAAGAATTGTGCAGTGTTGCATTGCTTAATTTTAAGGGCGGGAGATTCATGTTCCGCGCGTTTGTTTGACACACCAATCAAATCATTTTCGAGGATAACAGATAACAACCCGCGATTTGCATAGTAATTAAATGCATAGTGTTTCAACGGAAGATAATAAGTGGCTGCCTTACTTATAGTGGAATTGCTTTTTCGCGGTTAGCGAAACTCCGCGAAGAATGAAAATCCCGATAGTTATTGTATAATTTATTGTCATCAATATTGCTATAAATTCAGCAGTCAGGCATATGATTCCTCTCAAGTCGCACAGTTTTATTAATTAGTATCATTCATATTAAATAATGGCAAATATTATACATTTTATCTTTGAAATAATTGTCATAACGGGATTTAATGTTGTTTTGCTCAGTGAACAACCCGACAAATTACGTCTACTTGCAACCCTCCCATTGAAACATGAAAATGACGCCAGATCATATTGGAGGAGTCTCCAGGCGGGCAGATTGTGCAACCTAGCAATACAGAAAGCGCTGGAAGATATCAACGAGTTTCCAGACCTGTTAGTAGGATACACCTTAACTTACGATAACGTCGACACAACAGTAATTATATACGCACACTTATTTTTATTTCATTTTCAATATTTTTTATAAGTAGAAGTATTATTTATTGCATAATAATACATTTTAAACGATTATTATTGTAATAATTATTATTAATAATAATAGACTACAATTAAGAACTGACAACTGCCGTGGTGTAATGGATATGGTGTCCGCCTAGCGATCGGGAGGTCACGGGTTCGATTCCCATTGTGGGAGCGTTCTTTAGATCTCCCACAAGACACCAAATACTGGTTCTTGTCCCAGGAAACGGACTCGAGAGCGTTTCAAATAAGTAGTAAGTACTTTCTATGCAATCGAGCTTAAATAAATAGGATTAAACTAACTGACAAATGACAATACAAGATAACTTCATCTTTCAAATAAACTTAAGACTCCCATAGTTCGTAAAAACAGTACTCTTGCATGTTATTGCACAAAACTGTTGTTATAGATTCTAATTATATTTTTAGTACTGCTCCAGTGAGGAAAAAGGAAACATACTTGGAGACGCTAAGAGGAAATACGAATTTCCATATGTGTTAATCGGTGGTCATTGTCCAATTACAACGGAGTATATTTTAGAAGAGTTAATATATGACCCACCGATTCAGGTAAGAATTCACAATAATGCTTGTAAAAGTCCCAATAACATAGCTACATCCGTATTAAGCTGTATAAATGAAGGTCTTTTATCAACAGTAATTCAAATTTAAATATGCACACATGGTGAGCTACAGGTTGCGTTATTCAAATGAAAAGTTAATCAGTCATACAGTAAATTCACTTTGTGTCCGATTACGTCATATTTTATAACTCGTTTAAGTTATTTTGTTTTCTAGTTCACCATATTTAAAAGAACACATTTCAAACGATAAATACAATTAGCATCACAACCCAAATACCATGTATTGTTTTATAATTAAAGGACATTATTAACTGTTCACCGTAACAATTGTCCGAGTTGATTATTACACTTTGAGGACTTCCATCTAACGTAATTGCCCTTACGATCATATTTACGAATATCAGTTTAAAGTATAGTTTGGGTTAGGTTTGTTTGTAGTTGTCTCTCTTTTGCGCCACCCTTGTGCACAACATTATTCGTTGTCCGTCGTCCGTAAACTTTTCATGTATTCAACATGTTCTTTTAAACAAAGACGAATTTTCACTAAACTTGTAAAGGAGTGTTTCTTACTTAGGTCGCCTGAGCTGAAGGAACAGCTTTAAGGAATAAAAACTTCAAACAAACCGTAATCCGGAAGGTTCATGGTTTTATGTTAAGTACTTAACTCTTATATTGGTCCTTTAATGTGTTTGTTCAAATCCTGACCCTTAAATCAAAATTGGCGGTAAAAGTTATTAAAATACTTATATAAAAAGAAATATCTATGTAAAGCCAACTGCTTTGATATTTAAATGGCTATATACAAGGTTTGTTCAAGTGATGCCATGAGTTCAAACTTGCCTCTATCAAGTTTAATTTGTTATAAAGACTCATTGCGAAAATTCATTTAAAAGGGTTTACTGAAACCACAAGGTCTGCTTATTAAAATCGTATGTTGATCCTCTAAATTGTGTATTTCAATAATACCCATGTTGACAAACTTGCAACGCACCGGGTTTAAATGATTTATGTAGATGAATAAGGCAAATATATGCATGTTGTTTTTCTTCTGAGCAACCAATAGGGTCAGAGGTGCTATGGTATATTAAATCATATAGATGCCTTCTACAAAATCTTGCATCAAATGTCATATCTAGCAATGCTCATGTATCAATATTTCTAATTATTGACCAGTATAGATAAATAAATTAAACAATCTCTTATATGAACCCAATATACTCATACTTACTATATGTAAGAGTCCGTTTATTGTGTATGTAGTATGGTCTTCTACAACAAAGTTTGTTCAAATCATGTCTTATGGTGCATGCACCGAGATGGCCATTTGTACAATAAACTTTAATTTGGAAAATATATTTCTCCCCAAGGTCCAGATGAGTAGTACGTATAATTGTCTTTTACACATTTCTTCAAAACATTCCCCTGGAATCAAAGATGGTCATTCCCGTGGGTATTTAATGTTATATAAACATATGTATGTAACCTGCATGTCTTTCAAGAATGTCCATGTAAGAGCTTAGACATTGGCTTCTCTAAAAATAAACGATGGAGTACTTGTATTCCAATTCATAGTTCATTACCTTATGCATTCAAATGTGGTAGTAGTAGTAATAGTAGTAGATTAAATAGCAGTAGAAGTAATATAAGTAGAAGTAGTAATGGTAGACAGCTTTTCATATACTTGTTTTAGTTTCCTTTAATGTAAAGGTTCCGTTCTGTATATATTTGGCAAACCATAGATCGTGAATATTGTGAAGGCTGGGCAAACTAAGTGCTTATGTAAGGCATTGTAAATAAATACAGTAACGACAAGTTTGCTGAGCTATTTCCACTTTACACAAACACATTCCAATAGGAAAAATACAAATAAATACACGGTTTAATTGCACGATCCAGCAAATAAAGCAAAAACAACTCCTTTTAAAAAACACATAAATCTCGCCCTTATTAATAGGCCCACATAATAAAAGAGATGGCCAGTGACACAAATTAACAAATGTTTCCATGAAAACATGTTTGCCAACTGAATAAGGCGGCAACACTTAGCCCAAGGGTAGGTAATTCAACTGAAATAAATAGAAAGAAAATAGGTTAAAAACCACCATGTGATTATAAGGGATACAACTCTAAAAGCAGAATTATTGATCAGTGACTCATGGAGGCACACATTAAAAAATATTCTTAAAAACCACAAACACGAGAGGTGATATTGTTTGTTTGAAACGTTCTATATTAGCCCTCTTCCTACTGTGATTAAATAATGCCCCTTGGGTCAAACCTACTTACGACCCTGATGTTTGTTAACATAGTAACACCTTCTATGGGCAGTGTTCAACACTTAGTCTCGCATAGCCAAATGAGTTTGTTTGTTTGTAAGAACTGTAATTTCACACTAGTTAGACAGCTTGAAGAGGTACTTGGCAGCTTTATACTGTTTTCAAGACACCATCTAACTTATGTTTGACTGCAAGCGATTTATTTATAAAACAAAAATTGAGAAGTGAATTGTTGCGAAAAACTTTACTACAATACCACAACTCGATTAAGTAAGGGAATTAGTTTCAGTTCACTTTGCAATAAATGTCATTCGAAACATGTCGGAAGATTATCTAAAATATTTATTGTAAAACGCGGGCTACAATTCCATAAAAAAATTACCTAGTTACAACAGCAATGACTTAATGTGGTGAAACAATCATCAGTGCATGTATTGCATCAATTAAACTCTTGTTACGCATTTAAGTACTATGCAAATTTATTTTTCAAAAGTCAAGTAGATTGTATATGCTTTGTTACACTTTGCACAGACTTTGTTGATAGCATTATCTTGACTTGAACAATGTAGCTATGATGCTAAATGTTCTTCATTTGTTTAAAAGACCTGATGTTGACTGTTTTAATATATATATATTATTATCTTCTCAATCAGATTGCATATATTGGTACATCTTACAACTTGGCTGATAGAAGGCGGTTCCCCGGGTTATACCGACTTACAGCTCCGGAACGTTTAGGTTCTGCTCTTGTGCAACTATTAGCAATCTACAACTGGAGCCGTATAGCGATTATACGTGAGGAGGGAGATGTCTTGTCAATGGTAATCGACTTTTATTATAATACCCGTAGTAAGGTTAGTTTTATTGAAGTCGATATGTCCCGTGTCTGTCTGTATGTTGGCCTCTCAGTCTGTCCAAAAAATGTGCGGACTTTAACTTCCCCTTGCATTTAAAGATTTTAAAATGGCTTGGAACAAATGTTCATCGCCATAAGACAGTGTTTCATACACAACAACTATGTGGCTACCTTCAGAGTAAAGGTCAAGATTTGCGGTAACAGTAAACAACAATATGCTAAGGTCAAATGTTAAAATACAGCGCTCGATTTTCAAAATGGCCTTTATCAGACTTTAACTTTCCTTTGCACTGACGTTTTTTTCAAAGACAGTGTATTCGCTTATTTTCTTAGAGGTCTTATTTACAAGCTCAAGCAATTGCGCAAATTAATGATCACTGTCGATATTTACCGAGTTTACCACTAATCAGGTTCTCCTTATGATAGAGTTCATTCAGTGAACAGAGTTTATAGTCCCTTAAATGGTCGTCGTTTTTATTATGTTCGCATTTTACGTATGAACACTTCGTGTTTTAAATATTTCATTTAATTTTTAAAACACAAACAGAACATTATTTGCAGTTATGATGAGTTGCGTTAATACAAAAATCAAAATTACGAATGAGCATATGAATGATCTTATCAATTTACTTAAACTCAAAGTCGTTTGTAAAATGTATCTACGTGTTTGTTATGTTCATCCTTTGTCCTACCCGAGAGCGCGCAACAATAGTGATATTTAAAACGTCACCTTTTCTGGATTTACAGCATGGGTCTGTGTAATTAAAGAGGAAACAATTATAATGTAAAGAAAAGTTAGAACTGTTGACCTTTTTTTTCACAAGTTTACATTTTGAGTAACACGCGCCGTATATTGAGCATTACACAGATTGGTATTACATAAACGAACATGTTTGAAAGTATGTGGTAAACAATTATCTTCGACAACGTTAAGATTTTATCCTCGGTACTGTTGTTATTAATCATTGCCTGAACACAATTCTTCACATGAACGTTCACTTTCAAAACAATTATCAGTCTCTGCAACTTATCATGCGACCCCTAATAGACGTAGACCTCGGCCGATAAGATCGAAATCAAATATCCATCGGGAAACCTGTTTATTGCAATAAACAAACTATCAAAATAGGGCATTTCCACTTTCGTTACTCAACATCGGCGTTACATCGATAAATCGATACATGAGCAATTCTTTGTCCGCATTTGTCCGCGATTGAAATTGCGCGAACTTGGTACCGCGAATTTAAGTGATTTCGCATTAGCTCTAGATGTTATTACTGTAGGTAATTATATTACATGTGTATAGGTTTAAGAACTCAAAACTTGCAAAGTTAATACCAATTGTAAGGAAATGGAATGAAAATTTATTGATAGAAACGTTATTCAATAATCTGGATTCTCCCTATTTTAAGGAGTATTCTGTTTTGTATATTTAGGTCTCAATCAACTAATTGACTGCAAATAATCCTTCATAATTTTTTGTTATATACATCTTACAAACTAAACAATTATTAACAAAAATCATTAACATTTGACAAATGATAACGATTGTTTATTATTAATCGTATTGTTTATTAACACATGATAGCATGTAATGTCTCTGCATTACGCCGCACAGAGGTTACAATAAAATACATATAATATTCGAATCATGAGCTTTCGAACATTAACCTATTTAATTGATCTGTTTAGAAACAAAAACGTGTTTAGTGAAATACGCTTCTTTTTCCGTGTTAATGTGTTAAGAACGTGTGTCATTTCCGCATGTATTTAATCAATTTCGTTGGACTTCAATTGAATTTAAATGTAGTACATGTGGCTACTCCTTATCTGAAACTGTTATTTCAACAAACCCTTCTCCCTAACTTCCTGGTGTCCACACAATTGCCGCCTTTGCCAGTCAAACGTTTCTTCACAAACAACGATTTTCTATGAATGTTAACGTATACTATAATAACTTGTAAGTTCAATTTGTGTGCTGTGTTTAGCCAATAAGCGACATTCTGAAGGAACTCAAGGTTACGAAAGTAGATATTATAGCCTCGAATAGCATAAGGATTGGATTAACTCCTGTGCTGCAACAGTTGGAGGATGTGAAGGTAAGCAGATTTATTTACTTTTATTTGTATACAAGTGCTTACTTACAAAGGTAGTGATACCATCACACGTGTGTGTTTAAGTAATTCATTTTTAATTTACAAACACAATCAAACAAACCTTTCCTTCGTTGGGAATACATTTTGTGCAGGCCTCTCCAAACCAAATACGTTGTCATCGCATTGCTTGTTTAAACAAAATGATTGAAATAAGCGATAGCAAACACAAACATTTTTATTTTGTGTACACACGCGCAATAATGTTTAATGAAAACCAACCATTTAAATGTTTTTTTTTATACAAGCTATCAAACATCCGAATGTGCCATTTATAGGACTACACATACAATTATCAAACATCCTGCGAACACGCCGTAAGTGACGGTATTGATTGACATTCGCATCGATTAACTTCAAATGTAGTCTATACTCACCAACAATTTGATAAAAATAGTAACAAGCCATTATTTTCCATGTAATCGGTTTTAGTTTTTTCAGATATTTGACTTCAAAAAGTTTCATATACAAACATGTAACTACTTTAATCAACCAGCTTGATGAAAATTATGCTTTTCTGAGAACATATGTACAAACACAATTTAAAATACAAATTCCGTAAAACCATAAAATACAGTGTCATTAGCATTACCTTTTTTGCACGGTGTCATGGAACTGTCATCCGATTTGCTATTTTTTTCTTTACCTGCGCGCAAACAGGTTTCACTATTTAACGCGCGCACGCGCAGGTCGTTATGTGCGTACTGACAACACTTATCATGCGCACATTCCAGTCAGCTCGCGCGCACATACAAGTTCTTACGTATGTAAGTACAAGTCTTTAAGTTTGGACGTGCGCATGTTCTCCATTGTCCAAGACAATCGAAACCATAAAGGTTTAATCTTAGGTGAGATCTGCACGTGAGCAGGTACAATAGTGTACGTTGGCACGTTAAGACTTTCACGTGCGCGTGTGAGACCACTACATTTGCACGTGAAGAAAAGCATATGTCGGATGTCACCTCCACAAATCGTTGGTATGGTCTTTATTAAATTGATTTATTTTGCAGAATCTGGACGCACGCGTCATTATTGTAAGTGCTGTTGAAAGAACAAGTATGGAAATAATATGCAATGTAAGTTTGAGATAAATCACCTAAATGCCATGTAACAATTTTTCGTGTGACACAATCGTAAATAAGCATAAGAACACTATCAGTTATACACTTGTGCATGTCAGGAAACGTCAGAAAAAAATATGTTGAGCTAATTTTTTTTGTAAAGGTTAACCTGAATCTTTGTTTCAATAAATTAAAAACATTTTTTCAGGATAAGTTATACTAATAAATTATAATTAGTGTATATTACGATCGTGATAACTCATCGTGATCTCGCGTTCTCACATCTTGATCTCGTGTTCTCGCACTATGATTTTGCTCTTTCGTATCATGTTCTCGCCATTGTTATTCAGGGGTCGATCATGCGAAACAACGATTGACAATAACGGAAACCATACATGTCATGACGCTCTACGCTTTTGAAATTTTGATACATAAATTAATAATTTCTCAACAATAAACGATTACGGAAATAAATAATATGTCAATAAATACAATAAGCCAGTGCATTAGTTGTTACAGAGATTGAGTTGTGTTAATTGGAGGTATCGTTTTTTGTTTTGCTCGCCGTAAACATTTAATTTGTGATATGTGGGGATAGGGGTCTATTACTATTAGCGGTACTTGACATGTTTATTTAACTCGCGATGAAAAATCTGAACATCACAGAAAATACTTTATTACACCCAGTAATGCATACTACACCGAGATATTGGATGTTTTGTTAACCAATCTAAGAGACATTAATACCTTTTATCACGTACATAGTATGGCTGCTAATGTTATAAAAAATAAACCATCGTAAATTACTTTTGTTTTTAAATAGAGTTCATGTACTCGCAATATGACATGTTTGAAACTTTAATTTAACATTTTTAAATTGTGCAATTAAACAGTTAAACATGTTCAAACAATACAAATTGTCAACGAACACAAAAGTGTAAAGGGTCTTTTTTCATGAGATGCCAAACATTACTATAACCATAATATGTTCGGTAACATTATAAGTTAACATATTTTTTGAGAATTAATACGCGTCGGCTCAATTAACGGTTATATCATTGTTTTCAAGTGTTATAAGACAGAACAAGTCTAAAAAATAGGTTTACATAAAAGTATTGAACCTCAATCACATTAATTAAACTGTGTTCACTTACGTATATATGCTAAAACTCTACGTCATCATTTGCTTATTCAAAATAATGATCATGTATCTCATTCGTTTAACCTAGGCGTACAAGCTGGATATTTATGGGAAACATTTTGTTTGGATATTTACGGAACACTATACCAATGAGTTCTTGAACGTTGGCCATGTCAATTGCACAGTCGAGGAAATGCAAAAGGCGGTGGAAGGTGTTTTTTTCCTAAACGCTGTGAATGATTTGCCCTTTGAAGGAATCGGCATAGCAAACATCACATGTAAGTAGAATCGTTTAAGAGGAAAATATCGACAAGCAGCTCTACGTATATAAAACATAAAAAATAAAAATAAAAGTGTATTATCACATTGACTAATCTTATACAATGAATCAATGACCCATTCGATTAATTTCGCAATGAAACATAAGCACATGAGACATAAGCAAATGAAATTGTTCATAATGCTATATTCAATACATTATTAAAACTAAAATATCGAAGATAAGTGTTTTTCTCCTGTATTGTGATACATTTAATATTTTAGAAACACACTCGAATTTAATTTAATGAGTTTAAGAATTTCGTTAGTCAGCGAGCCTTACTTACACGTGTTCGGTACGTTTTAAATGTACCATTTTAGTTAACATGTCAATAAATATCAGATACTTTAAGCGAATTTTAAAACGAAAACTATTGTTGTATATACCAATATATGTCGAAAAGCCTATATGTTGTTCACTGACGGATGTCATGTTGATGTGTATGATGGCATGGTACCCAACGTAAACCATTCAATTGGTCATTCAAAAAATCTAGCAAAATAAAATGTTCAAAATGTAATTTTATATGCATTAGATAAAACATTAATAAATGAAAACAAGGTTAGTCATTTGATAAAACAGTAGCATATACTATCAAACAAGTCCAGGAATGTTATTTCTTAATGATGTTTTGGTTTCTATTTATAAAGACTCGGACCTCAACGCACATATTATCTCTCGTGCTAATGCCACAAATACCGTTGTTTATGACTCTGTGAAGAAATCTTTATTTGACTACTCCCCCGGCAAGTGTTACGACCATGTATGGGTTGCAGCTTTGGCGTTGAACTGTTCTTTAAACTCACCACTGAATCCACATAAAGATGGTAAGTTCTCTAGTCATTGAATTTTAATCAAACGCACATATTAAAAACGTGTGCACCACATGCATTCAAATTTAATAATATGGATAATATTTATACAAATTTTGCAACAAATATACTAGTATTGAACTCATACAATATATGACAATATATTAGTATTCTACAAATATAATAGTTCAAGCGTTGTTAAGTATCCCTTCATTATGACAGAAAATATTAGCTGAAACGTTAACTATTGGTTGTTTCAAACTGGTTTATAACTATTTAGCTCAAAGGTAATGATAAAATTCATAGGTCAAATTTGAAATATAACAATAATGCAACGTTTGGAATGCAACTTTTAGTTAATCAGGTATTGTTAAAACAACATGCCACAACTAATCAAGGTGTGAAATTGGCATCGAAGCCCCCAGCTCAATATCAAGTCACAATTAGAGGTCAAATGTCAAATATGATATCTGTGTTTAACCATTTGTCGTAGAATCTTCAACTATTTTGGTTAAATTGGGTACATGCACATAATTTAGAAAAGCAGGCGTTGTAATCAGTAATTAGATTATAATACAAATATGTATGAAGAGCTGACACGCCTGAGCTTAATCAAAATTATGCTAGTATATTTCGCTATTATATCCCACACATTGTGTTTAAAGTCGAAAGTTGTATTAACACTTTACCACCTGTCCATCTGACCAAAGCATATACAATCAGTACCGTATTGCCATAGCATGTTAAATTAGTACCGCGTCCTATCAAATATAGTATGTACTTTTGAAATTCTGGTTTAGTGTGATTTTTTTTATAGCAATCAAATTATACGCAAATTATTGTGTATGTATTAAATAAAGGTTGCTTTAAATGAAGGAGCTAATATTGCAACACCTACGCATACACTTTATCTTTACTTTTATTTCAATTACTGTCCAAAGGATTATGCGAATGATTCCGCACAAAGCATGCGTGATCGTTGAACATTCCGTGTCAAAATCTTGTTTGCCAGTTGATATAGGAACATAGCTCTATAGACCAGATCAAAAGCGCATGCGCATTAATTACGGAACTTCATCTGTATTATTGCAAATCAGCTACATCAATTTCATATTTTTTCAGCATCGATCAACCAGAAAATAATGGCCGACTGCATTGACATGGTAAATTTTGTGGGGACGTCGGGAAGAATTAGGTTTGACGACGGGGCTCTCAATCCAAATATCGTATTGAAACGCATCCAAGGTAATGAAACCTCATGCACTTATAACAATTAAATGCGTTCTTCAAAGCAGTTAGTATGTTTTGTTTAGTTCTTGAGGGTATACCGCAGGGTCAAATAAAAAAAATTATTTCGGGCAAATATACCCATTTCAAGTGACACACACATATTTAATTAAGGAAAAATAACTTAAGGTAAAGTCGATATACTGACGTTGTGATTACAAAGAGAATAATAGGTTAGTGTTGATTATAGAATCCTTTCGAGTGCTTTTTCGTTTTCGTGCCGAGCATGATACACCTGATATATAATCAACACTAACCTTTTATTCTATGTATCCCACTTTTTATTCAATTAACCTTTTTATTTAAACAAAATTAGTTTAACTGGATAATTCCGCTGGATTTTTGACGTCCTTTCGTGCCGTGGTTTATAGCAGAAATTCAATCAAAGGGGCTTTAATCAACCGAATTCGCTGTAAAAGTGGGATGAATAAGGGTTTGTTTTAGATATATTGATGTAAAGTTTTTAAAACTTCCTATGATTTTTACAGATGCGAAATTAAAAGAGGTGGCATATTTTAGGCAGGGTAATGGCCCAGAGTCCCGTTACGAGTGGATAAATGGAGGACTTGTTTGGAAAGGTCAGACTAAGATGCATCTTTTAAACATTTAAAATAAAACAATCAGTCTGAATGCAACATCAATAAAGTCGCACGTTTTCAAAGATTGTATAACACAAAAATGGTACCAGTATGTTTTATGTTTTTATTCAACGTTCTTAAGATAATGAATGATTTGTTTCAACCAATATACCAATATATATACCAATATATATATATGCTTTCAGGATTAATATTTTTTATTTAAATTTAATCATAACACATTATTTTGGTGAATCCTCTGTTTAAATGAATAATTGACATTTTTGCGATAGCAAGACCAATATTGTGTTGTCCGTGTTTTCAGACGATATTATCCCAATCGATTCCACTCTTACCACTCGCAAAGAGAAGTTCTTCCCCATGTCATTTTACTTGACGATGTCTGTTTTAGCTGGTGTTGGAATCTTTGTCACAATCGCTTGCTTCGTGTTCAATGTTGTTTGGAGAAAACACAGGTAGAATGTGTACAAATTAAGTTTTTATATTGACATGTTGATGAAACAAACATTCTAGCTATGGCTGGCACTTTGTCGGCTGAGCCTGCGTTACGTGATATATTTGGTGAAATGCTTCGACTTTGTGTTTAAGTAGCAATCAATTTCTTCAAAAAAGAGCAAATAAGCAATATGTGTTTTCTATTTAACAATTGATATCAAATACATATTTCCTGATCATATTTATACCTTGAGTATGATAATATATTCATTTAATACGACTCTTTACATTTTTTAGGATAGTGAAAATGTCATCACCAAATATAAACAGCATAATACAAGCTGGTTGTTTACTTCTGTATGTAACCATAGTTATAAAGACAACGGCAACGACAACCAAAGCAATGTGTGCGGTAAGCTTAATATGTTACAATATGTTTTTGTTCGCCGCTGATGAAAAGTGTTAAGTATATGTTTGGTGTGTTATTTTATATTCCTTGTTTTTCATATAGATCTTTGAACAGCATTACGCAAATCATATTAGCGTATAACAGTTATAAGGTATGTCCCCATTTTGCAAGTATTGTGATGTATTCATCCTAATAACGTGTTTGAATCATTTATGTTCCACATGCTATGCGTTTGTTCCTTTAAATAAGTAAGAGTTTTGCGTTAAGCAGTATGTTTTTCTTTTTCATTTAGGTACAATTGTTCTGCTTCTGGATAGGATTCGCTGCCACATTTGGCTCCATGCTCTCCAAGACATGGAGAGTCCACAGAATTTTCAACAATTCAAAAATGAAACGGAACATGGTTTGTCAAATGAAGGAAATTAAACACACAGCCAGTTGTTTTACAATTCAAAATACGTAAAGTTTGTTTGTTTTTGCAACCGCAAATTTTGAAATATACATTATAACTATACATTATAACGATATCTATGGTTAATTCGTATGCATTTTAATGTTATAGTGTTATATTGGTTTAGTCCATAAGTGACACACATCTTCTGGTCATCATCGGTATTGTCGTAACCATGGAAACAGCGTTATTGGTCGTTTGGGAGAGCTACTCGCCGCATCAAGTGATAGAGCATCTACTTGAGACAGAGAATGTATGTTTAAGTTTTATAAAAAAGAACAATTTTCATAGTTGTGCCTTAAATATAATTAAATAAGTGAAATAATCATGTTTAATGTGTAATGGTTGTAGGAAAATGTTTTTTTTTTCCTTTTTACAAAGGTGATCACAGACAGTGGGGACAAGGCGCTAATTGTATATTTTTACCGTGTATGTGACTCTGAACACTCCTCCTATTTCATCTGGACCATTCAAATTATGAACGGTGCTCTAATTGCCATCGGAGCTATCTTGGCATGGGAAACCCGAAAAGTACGTCATTTTTGTCAACAACGTGATGCTTCATTTAAATATGTGCCTCACGATGGGCCTTGGTAGTTCATGTGGATTTACGCAACTGTGTATCGTTTATTTGTCACAACCTTTTACATTATTTTATTTTCACATACTTTTGCGTGCTTTTATTATTTTTGGTTGGCTTTAACTATCATGTAATTAAAAAGTATTTTATTTAATATAACCATGTTAATGAATACATGTCTAGAGGGACAGAGCATTATGATGCGCACTCTACTGTTTGTTACAACGTGTATTCCTGTCTGCACTGTTCACAACAGCAACAGTGTGAACATCGCTGACATAAGTTGTTTGAAAATATGCAATTAAAAATAAAACGAATTTCCTTTATCAATATTTTAATTTACGTTTAAATGGGTTAATTTTAAAACATGTGAACAAACGGTCAGATATCCATCAAATGTATGATTACAATTAGTACACGGTAAATATACACTTTAGGTGCACATAGACGCCCTTAACGACTCCAAGACGATCGGTATATGTTTGTACAACGTTCTCCTTCTGAGTGCTGTGAACCTGTTTCTGTCGCTGATTCTTGGGGACAAACCGGTTGAACTGAATGGAGTCACTTCCGTGTGCCTTTTCGCCGGAACTCTGGCCTCGGAGTTGATGATATTCCTCCCAAAGGTTAACTTCAATTAATTAGTCAAAATCTTAGTTATATATGCATATTGATTATAATATTACAAATGCATTTTTCGAGAGAAACATTATTGTATTTTAATAATTGATAATATCATTTTGTATTCTTTAATGTTTCATTGAACAGATTTTAGCTGTTTACCGGAACCCAATTGCAACCGCACAGACTGCCGTGAAAAATGTAGAATTGTTGACACCACCAAACATAGCCACACAGCTCACTGAAATAGTCGCCATTCATTCACCTGAACAGGAAACCACAACCTAAACTGAAGACGCGATGGATTAGCAACGCAAAATAGCTTACGACGCTATTGGATAGACATTTTACAAAAAAAATAACAACGAGATTGGATTCACAGAATAAACTGAACATCCGACGAGACTTTATTGACCACAAAAATTGAACTAACGAAGACGACAGTGTCACCTACAACGAGATTGGATTGGCATTACACATTAAGCTTTCCCTGAGATTAGATTGACATCACGCATAAAACTAATGGTGAGATTGGAAAAAAGCCAAGATTTTTTTGACAACACAAATTAATACGCATTATAAATGGTAGTTTGTAAGAGTCATACGCAGTTTGGAATTTAACAACCGTTAAATTCAGGCTTATTCCTGAATTGTACGACGGTGATTTGAATATCAAACTATAAAATCCGGTGGAGTGTTTTCTATCAAATACAAGTTGTAGTTGATACTTATTTGGATGTTATCATGCCTCACCATGTATCAATGTTTGTTCTCTGATTTGTATCCAACCTTAGAGTAGTTAAATAACATTACAATTGTAGTTTCTTCAATTTCTTTTTAATTTACATTGTGATACTATGTTTTTTTGTACAAACACATGAATGCTTTGCAAATAATGTTTGGCCAAGTGTTAGCGTGGGACTTCTTCAAATCGGATATAACTCCAAAATCCTTTCATCGAATTTTCAAACGCGTTTATCCCATTTTTAATACTGTATGTGTGTGCGTGTTGTACACCTTGTATAGTATTAGTATTATTATTATTATTATTGTTATGATTATTATTATGATTATTTTTATTATTAGTATTATTAGTATTATTATTAAAAATACTATTATTTTCAATTTATGTTTTGTTGTCCTTATCATTTTTATGATAACAATGTATTTATATAAATATGTTATTTTGTTAGCGCTAATTTGTGTCACTGTTGTTTTGACGTTGTGACATCATGTCATATTTGTTTTCATTTTGACGTCAATATACAATTGTATATTTTGTATCCACTGTTCAAAAGCGGTTATCCCATTTTTAATATTTTGTGTGTGATTGTTGTGAATTTTAATACTTTTTATAGTATATTTATGTTGTGTCACACTGTTTGGGGATTTGTTCCTTACCTTTGAATGTGTTGTTGTTATTATAATATTAATACTTATTGTTATTATTATTATTATGTATTGTCCTTATCATGAATATGATAAAAAAGTGTATTTGAATAGCCATGTGATTTTTTTTTGCGCTGATTTGTGTCACAGCTGTTTTAACGGTGTGACGTTATTTCTTGTTTGTTTGATTTGTGACGTTACTATTCAGATGTGTTTTTGAGTATTATAAAGAAATGTATTCCATTTATAAAAACATACTTTGAAGAAGCATATGTATACAAAATGTATGAGAAAAGAGTGGTAATTTTTCTGAGTCAACAAGGTTTCTATTCCGCTGGTACAGCTGAAGTTTCTCTTTGCGTATATGTATTTTTTTGACATTGTTCTGAATAAACCTTCTTATATAATGTTGTTTCAAGATTGATATTTGCTCAATAAATACAACACAACAAAGTTTTTCATCGTGTTCGTTACACCTTTATCCGTGATGACAACTATTCCATAACAAAAACTATTACAAACTGCAACAATCTATCTATTTGTTCCCGAAACAATGTATTTTATCATATCGTGAAATAAAAAATCCTTAACAATTGCAGTAGTACTAAGGCGGCCTAGTGTCCCGGCATTCTTTCCTTATGGGCATTTACTCACAAACGTTGTATTAAAACGTATAGTAATTTTACTAAAAACTGTTTTATTTTGTGTGTCGCTGTGCTTTAGGGGAAACCGAAGTAAATTCAGTACATCTAATTAGCCCGCTTTGATGAAAAAAGTCTAACTTATATGTTACGGGATGAGAATCGAACTGGGATACCATGGTGGCCTAGGCAAAAGGCACGACAAGAAACCATTGTGCATACCGGAAAGCCATTTAAACTAGTTTCTCTAAAAACAAAAGGGCAACGTCGGTGTGAGCTGCTGGATACGTAGGAATGATCAGGTAAAGTTTGTGAAAGGGGTAGAGATGTTGAAGCATGTACACCACGTAACAAGGAGAGCATACAATTAAACAATAATGCAGAATATGCACTTAAAGTACATAATTACATAATTATAATGATGCAGTTTGGGTATGATGAATCAATATGTCTGATTTTTCAGTATGCACGTAGTCTCTCGGAGGTTAAAAGACTAAGAAGTCTTCATGATAATATAACACCGCTCCCAATCTAACATCTTTTCATCCTTGGTTCATAAAAAAACGTTTTAGGCTGCAATAATTTGGTTTCAAGAAGATGTACGACGTGTGTACTCTTTATAAGTCAAATATAAGCTTGGTCTGTGTATAGGCTAATAACAAAACATGGTTTATATCTCAATTATGGCATGGGATGCATTAACTTGTTTAAAGGAACGCACAGTACATATTACACGCCAATGTATCTGTGCATAGACTGAACATCATGCATGCCTTATGTCATCATATATTTTTAATATCGCAGTTTTGCTGCTTGTGTGTGATAATGTACTTGCACATTACAATTGCGATGTTTGAATTCCAAGCAACTTTAATCCTGGTTATCTTTGCCTTAATCAAATTTCGTGCAATTCATGAAAGGACCTATTTTAAAAGCTAGTGTATTGTAGAAAAAATGTACAACGGATTTGCAATACGCCCACTATTAATAACAACACAACAAATTTATAAAAAAACAACATATATTAACTCATGAGCATTTGCTTCTAAGAATGTACTTTAAAATGTGTGGATCTGAAAACCTTTGTTCTATGCTTTTCTAAATTATTTGCAAATTATTCGAATCGATAAGCGATTCTTGACTGGCAAAATTCGAGATAATTCCAAAACTTGTTATCACCAACGTGTTTTTGAATGCCTTAAAATTAGGATGACATAATTGTTGTTATCATACTAAGTTCGTATTTCCATTATTTAACCTTATATTGACATATTATGAAAATGTGCTCATATTAACAAACAAAAAAAGAACGCCATTAACAATATTACAAGTGTCTCGGCCCACCTACTCACTTGGCCTACGGAGCGAGAGGTCTACGGTTTGAGTTACTAACATAGGTGGTTCAAACAATTGGCTGTTGTCTGTACGTATTGTGCTTCTTATACCATTGTGCATTTAACGAATTCGGGACACATGTTGCATGTGTTATATTTACTATAACTTGATGCACGAGGACGTCCACGAGAAGCACGGTCGATTTCAAGGGCAGAAAAAAAGGTCGAAGTCTGCTAAACCATATAATGGGGATAATTCCCAAAATAGCCCGGTCATGAAAATTGCAGCTAAAAATAGCAGCACAAATCTGAAATCGGCTGACTCTGAACAATGCGTGGGTGGTAATCCAGTGGAAAAACAGCAAGTGTCATGCGGTGTTAAAATCTAGGACGGTGTATGGAAGGCCAATTTGCGGTGTGCGTTGTTAAAGTAACAATAAAGGTGACGATCCGTAATTATTAACCGATTTTTAAATATTTTTTTTCATATTTTATTTATAAAGGTTATCAAAAAAATATATATATATATGCTATTGGACACTACCATAAAAAATGAGCAATACAACTTGTTTTGAGCTCAAAATACAGTGTCCTCCAAGTCAATTGGGTTTACAAACAATCAGTTTGTTTACATCGCTGTTTACTTGATCATGCCGAGCGATTCCGAGCCGGTTTTCCGATAACAAATTTTGATTGGTCGGCACAAGACATTGTGTATCACGTGAGCAGGTCAAGGGTGAAAGGCCAGACATTCAAAACAAAAATGGCGTCGAGTTCAAAAAGAAGATGTACACTCGCCTGCAAGCATACACACACGGTCGCTAATACATCTANTAACTGATGATTTGTATATATGTCTGTGTTATGTTGTACCAGAAGGAAGTTCTCGACAAGAATGATAGAAAGCCATGCATTTGAGAGATTATTAATATAGTGTTGATCTTGAATCCAAAAACGGAAAAGAGCTAAATTTAATTGTTTGTGGTGACTTAAACTCTTATGACATGAGAATTCATTAAAATGTTAGTCAGTGATAATTCTAAGCACACAAATATTGTTTTAAAAAGGGCAACCTATTTTCGCGGACAGACATCGGTCCGGAGGAAAAACTTAGAGCTGAGGCAGAAGACACCATGAAAAGGTTTTTGTAGCGTTTTCGGGACTTTAATCTGGATACCAGCAGGATGCAGATCCAAGGACGTACGCAGGATTGAGACGAAATTGGCGCAAGATAGAAGTCCGTATTTGGAGATACGGAAGAGCGAGATCGGGATTTCACGGAGTTAGGTTCGTTGACATATCTTGCTTCGTTGGAATTTTGGATCCATACAGATGATTCCAGGATGGACCAGATTTTGTTGAATTTAAAGCTAGCTAGTGAATTTTGTATTTGTCTGTATATACTTGAAAATTATTTTCTCAAATTCAAAGTATTACAGCATTTATGGATGTCATATTGCCCCTGGAAAATTTTGGTCCGGGCAAGTTATTTGAAAATCTAGTTGTATGGTAAGGCAAGCACATGTAGAAGATTGTAAAGAAATAATCAACACTTGTAAAACATATTTGTGAATACATTGGTTATGGCACAAAGTTACTTTAATAGATGGTGTTTTCAAGTGTATATCCAGCCCTGTTCATGTTTGAATGACATTTACAATGTTTAATAATTGTTCAACAGAAAGACACGGGTATTTTAATATGAATTCTTGTGTTTCAAATTTTATAACAGAAAAGTACGACCCAATGTGCTGCAAATTCAAAATGAAGTCTGCACACACTGTGACAGCCATGTCCGGAGACAAGCCATATCTAATGCAGCATTTTTGTTTTTTGTGTTATGGCAATGAAAGCAATGACTGAAATTTAGCTGTTTTATAGACGAAGAAGAATTGGAGCTCAAGTATAATTGCGTAATAAAGAAAAAAAAGAGAATGCCACCAACAAAGATTTGCCATACACAATGAACAACAGAAATGGTAAGTTTATTAATATTCTTTAATAACTCTTGTATGATTTGCGTGTTTTATTAATTGTATTACTGTTTTGCTTGTTTGTGTGGTGTTGTCTCAGACCACTTACATTTAGAAATTCCGCTACAGACCATAAACATAATATTATATTATTATATTCAAACTGTTCGATAACCATTGACACGCAATTCGATTCACAATTTTCCTGTTTGAAGCAATAAGAAACATTTTGCATATTACATGCTCACATTAGTATTACATTATATATTCAAGCTTTGAATCTCAGACATCGTTATTGAGATAATTGGCCCATTCACAAATTCAAAAAATATTTGGTAGAATTAATCAAGATGGTAATAAAACGAATAATTTTTGATGGGACAAATAATTATTACTGAAGGATAAATAGACAAAGACCTTTACCCGTTCATTATTTTTGACTAGGCGGACAAATACCCGGCCAGAAAAATTACAGGGCTGACAATTACCGAAGCGTTAAAAGTTCTGTGCGGACATTTACCCAGCCGCTTATTTACTTGTATATATCCCGTTCATTGTTTCCATTATGCTATAGACAGAAGTCGTATTCACGCTTTATATTAAAAAAAGATTAAATTTCTTTTCTCAACTTATTCAGCTATAGACAAGAGTGGGATTTAAATAGCACATGTTGATTATTAATAAGTAGTAACGACATTTTGGTTTTGAATATCTAAATGGATTAATTATCTGATTTGCTTTGCCTTGGCTATTCTTTAATTGTTTGTGTGATTACAAACGACATGATCACAATTATATATAAAACAGTTCCCACAGTTTGATAATGTTCGCGAAATACCATGCATGAATTAACTACAAAAATACCCGGATTTCTCTTCCTCGTTATTCACAGCAGGGAAAATGTCCGCTCTCAACTGTTAATGAACGTGTAATTTTATGCCCTGTATTTTTTTCTGGCTGGTTATTTGTCCTCCTAGTGAAAAGTCATGAACGGGTTAATGTCCGTATTTCATAAAATACACATACTTTAAATTATATGCATGTTTGTTTATATGTAATATGCATTGATTGATCAAATCATACTTTGCACATAACATTCCAACGTACAAAAAAATAATGGTTGTGTCAGCAATTAAAAGCCTATTTGAAAATATTGATTGAGGTGTGGCTAGCAGTAAAATATTTTTTTAATAAATATAACAATAATTAAAAAAAAAAATGTTTTTTTTTCTATATTTTACATTGTTTACAGTTATGAGTTATAGTCAGAGTTGGCATTTCCTGACGCAGTATCGAACTGTTTAACTTTGACAATGGAAATTTGTTATTGCTTGAAAAACAACAATGGATTACCATTAAACGTAAGTTCACAATCATATTGAAATTAATTTTAAATCAGTTTGTGAACATGAGCACTAGATTTTGTATGGTCAATTGAAATAGTGATAAAACGGCTGTCCAATACCAACATGTTAAGACCATTTTTACAGAGATTAAGCAGATCATGCTTAATTGTGTTGAATGCTTGGGACTGCAGACAGGGCACAGTAGGGTGCCCAAAAAAACCTTGTGGTCCACTAGCTTGGGGCTATCTGATAATCTTCTTGACTTCATACTAGGCAATGTTAAAATTTAAATGCCAGAATATTGTAGTAGCCACTTCTGATTATTTTAATTCAACACAAATTTCATTGGCATAACCCAAAGCCATTTTCAAAGTGAAACGAAATATACATTCTAAAATATTAATAACATTAAAACAAGGAAATAAATTGACTTCTTAAGGACAAAAAACATGTGTACAAAGACTCATCATCCCGTCCACATGGATAGTTCATAAATTAATGACTTGCACCTTACATTTGTGTTCCAGCGTTTTTCCTCACCACTTTGGAAATGGTACCGGTACCGGTCAAATCGGGAAAATTAGCGGCGTTTTCCTCCAAATTGGGAAATGTATTAATTATGCTGAACCCTTTTTAAAATGTGTGCAAAACAATAAGACGCATATCGACATAAAAGTGGTGAGTGATTACCTACGCAATCATGTTTCAATAACCACTTAACATTGAGTTTATTAAACTAAACACTCTTTTGAACTGAACCCGTGCTTGAGAGTATGAACTGTCTAAATCGGGACTCTGAGACTCAGGTTCCGTATGATAACCTGCCTCGGATTGAACCAGGTTTTCGTCAGTAGACTTGACCATACATGAAACGCTGCTATATTCAAAAACAAATCTGAATTTTATAAATGCGCGAGTTATAATCAGTACCGGTTATTTGTTTGGCCGTTTACATTTTACACAGAAATTGGTTACATACTACTTAACGAGTAGTATGAGAGTTTGGCTCCAAGGCACTGGAGATGCGAACGATTGTGAATCAGTTGTGCGTGAATAACACACATTGTGTCACTATCAATGGATAATTTCAGTGGCTTTGTGGCAGTTTGTTGGCGTTGCTATACCTACCACACTAATCAGTTATTACGGTGTACACCTCCACGAAAACATTGTGGCCGTTACTTAGGAGACTAATGATGGTAACCTGGTGCATTCTTCGTGGAAATTGTACATTTCATGCTTAATATTGTCAAAACATTTATTTCAACACGTTAGCGTTTTTACAAATACTTATTTAAGTAATTACCCTAAAACTCAACTGACCATAATTAAAGTTGTAATCCAAAACACACTTTTGAATGTTCATGTTTTTTTTTTGACGTTATAAATTCTCTAACTTCACATAAACATTACACATGCATATATTCTTTGTCTCGACAAAAGCGCGAGAAAAATTATGCCGCTTAGGTAAAACGTCATGTTACCGCATGGAAAGCATGGGCGGGTTGATTTTTGTATAAAAACTATATAGCGTAGAGACAAATGAAATCTTTTAATTTTGGTTTAAAATTTCGTTATTCATTAAAACTAAATTAAAAAAAAAAATACATTAAACATGCTGTATCTTTATCGTTACGGTATTTTCAATGATTAATTATTGAAGCAGTTATTGTACTATATACAGTACAGAGTAAACAAAGTCCGGTTAAAACTGGATTAAGTGTTGGGTGTTGTGCAAACACGCTTAAAAGGTATACTACCCTATTGTGTAGACTGCGATGTTTTGACAAAAGGGATTAACATGCGCGTATGCAACTCTTCGCCGATTTGTTTTCCTGCGAATTTGAATTTTTTGTGAATTCGGACATTTATTTTGAAATTGGAAAAAACGGATGTCATTGGGAATGGTGCCGTTTTACGGTATCAACTTTATATAGAAGAAAAACGCTGTGTTCAGTTGATCATAAGTATGTTGTGTGTGCTACCTAGTTTGCCTGCATGAGTCTGCATTATGTGAGGACTCCCATCTATGGATCATCACATAGTAATTTTATATCATAAAAATACTGATCATTTTGGTATCAAAATTGAAATTGTATTGATGGAACTGAAATTCAGTACATTTATGTGCCTGCAATACATGCCTAAACATGTGACCAATCATCTTAGGAGATATTTGTGTGCTTATATCTCTTCAATAAGATACATAAACATTTGTCTGAGTACACAGAAACACTTCATCATGCGCATCATGTCACCGCATTATAAATGCTGCATAGTTACGTCTATTAAATTCAGTTTCCAAATTGACATCAGATAAGATCTGTAAACTGAGATGCAATATTTTCCATGGATTTAATTTGGTGACACTTGTTAAAAGATTGGTCAAAATCTGACAATCAGCAAGGTTCAGTGCTAGTTAAACAATTGTTAACTTATGGCCAAACTTGTTTTACGGCGTAGCTGTCTAAGCCAGCTTTTCACATTGCCTGACCTTTGTAAGTGTCCAATAAAATTCAAATAAAATTTCCTGCGGCTAGATACCAATGAATACACTTCATTTATTTCATTGACTGATTTGAGCATAATCCCCCAGAACATTGGAAACATGACCGCGTCTTTGTAGTGTAGCAAGTAACACTGTTTTAATGCATGTTCAGTATGAAACGATTTTATCTCTAATGAAAAGGCTTGATGGATAGAACAGTTTTACACTCAACTCTTAACATCAATACAGTTTTGTGTGCCCCTTTACATTTAGAGGATTGTTAGCGCTAGAGCGTTTGTACTTAAAGGCTATGTTCTCATATTGAGTAATAACTATCATATTGCTGTCTGTGTACTAGTATACTTTAGTTCATATAAGTATCGTTTTTCAATATCCTGATATTGGATTCAGCCAAACCATGTTTAATTGTTTTCGAAATTAAATATTAAACATGTAAAAGTGTAAAGATTTTAACAAGCCGTCGTTTCAGCAGTGGAATCGTGACCTCACTTTAATGCATTGCATTCCAACCCGCAAGGTATCAGGGTCAGTTCGCGGTCAGTAAACGGATCGTTATATAATATAGACGCTATCGCTTTTATAACTAGGTAAACTGGAAATGTATTTAGACCAAATATATGTTAAATGAAGATATTTTGGATATAATTATGGTATATCAATCATAGATTCTTAATGTGTTTTCAAAAATACCATGATAAATATTATTTTTTGAATAATTTAACAAGGATTATTCCACCATTTTGGCCAATTTATTAAGCATGAGTGCGATGATTCACGATACTGTTAATAATCAAATCAAATAGCAATGCCCGACTAACCACTTAAACAGGTTTGTTCGAAGAACGCGCATATAAATATTAACAATATGTATGGATACAATGTGCACTTTTTGTTCAGGTGAGATGAAACTACATTTATTATTGAGATCGAAGCTAATAATAATGTATAAACATTAGCAACGAGTGCCTTCGGGAGGTATCCGGACAAGGACAAAAACCCTCATAGACAAAAACTTTCCCATCATTTTCATAGGGATGGACATAAGCTCTCCCGTGAAAAAAAACTGGGGGCCGACAAAAGCTCTCCATGAAAGAAATGTAGCGGACTTAAGCTACCCCAGCGGAAACAATGTCATTATTATAACTTGACAGTGTCCTTATGAATTAGTATAAACACAGAAGGAATTAAAAGCAATTAAACACCGAAAAATGTAATTGCTTCACACCATGCTGCATTAATAATCAGTAGCATTTACTCAAAGCAAAATTTGAGCATTACATAAAACAGAAGTGCTGTGTGAACTAGTTAATTTTCTGTGTTGTGTGTATTTATCTAAAGTTTCTTCTGGGTTCGTTTAAACAATCAAAGCGCTGAAGGCACTGAAGTTGTTCGCTATTGCAAAACCTTTGACGCAACTCATTTTTCAAAACATTTAGGTATCGCTTTTTAAAACGCAAGTTTGAAATATACATAACCCATTCAAATTTATAAAGAGTGTGTCTGAACGAACAGAGTGAATGTGTGTGCACAGTTTATCATCCTATTGATGTTATAGAGATAACTTAGACAAAATAACAACAACATGTCCCTTTTTAGACGTTCTGAAAGCATGGACAATTTTATAAAAATTGTATAATGAGAACCAGTTTATATAAAACAAAATTTGCAATCACCATCATATTAAATTAATATTGTTAGACTATCGAAAATTGCTTTACAAAACTTTATTTTTTGACACCATATAATTTTTTTTATACTATACAAGAAGATAATTGATGAAAAACAATCTGCGAGCAATACTCTTAACTCAGAATTAGGTAGTCATAAAGATCAGTATAGAACACTAATGCGCTTTTTCGGGGTAGCTGTTTTACCCAGCTTTTCACCTTGAATGACCTCTACATAACGCGAGCAGAGCCAAATGAATACTTTCGAATATTTGTCTGCGCACAGCGTAAAGGATGTAACACAAATTGTGGCCAAGTAACCATTACGCGTAAACATCCATCTCTCTGAATTTCATGGTCCTATTCGTCAAGGGAAGACATAATGGTCTATCGATACACGTTGATTACATAGTTTTGCTCACAAGATGAGAAAACAAAAAAACTACCGAAATAGTATAGTGTCACGATAAGAGGGAACTCGTTTAATTATCTAACCACACATGTTTGACGTACTCGGTCATCCCGTCAGGAAATCGTTCCTGAACGCCTGAATAGGCTACCATTATTTGTCAGTTTGCTGTTACTAACACAGTTTGAATCCAATGTTATACTGAAAAACATTGTGCTTAAATGTGTCATTTACAATACGCAATGATATGTTTAAAGACCCGCGTCATGCGAAAATGCGTCTTATGCCATATGCGGCCTGCACGGCTATAGCCGAACCTGCGCATCTCGCAGTCTGGTCAGGAGATACAAAATGAGACCATTAAACCTAACGTGATTTTATAGCGAACAGCTTCGCCTCTGACCAGACTGCCCAATTTCGCAGGCTGTGCTTGAGCTACGCTGGCCGAAACGCCATAAGACCCATTTTTGCATGACGAGGCTATGAAAGTGTGATTTGAATGTGTGGAAAGAAAACTGCATGTTAATCAAATAAAGACATACTATATATTTCGATGGAGAAAAAATAAACTCATAAAAATCCATGTGAAGACACACATAATCTACCGTAGTATTTTTTTTTCTACGAACACTATTGTGTGGTTTGACTATAATAACACATGTTTCATGCGGTGGATATGCGACTAACAAGTAAAACATTACACAATAATTTTCAATTTAAGTATTTAGAAGCGTAAATTTTCTTACTTTATTTCAAAGTCAGCATTTTCGCCGAATATTGTTATCACCCGTGCAATTGAGAATACAGGAGAAATCGTAGTCGCATATTCACCGCGTGAAATGTGTGTTATGAGTTTAAGCGAATATGGATAAATGTACAAACTTAATAATTTCATGCTATCGTTTCGATGAACTATTTTTTTCGGAGAACATCTTATGATCACGTGACGAAATAAACCCGCAAAAAAATACCGCATGACGAAAAATAACCAACCAATGATATTTTACATATCCAGAAGCAAGGGCCTTACAAATGGAATTATGTAAATATTTTACCTCTAATTGAAGTAAACAAAGGAAACGTAGCCAGGTCGGAATTAACCTGTTTTGGGGCCCAAGGCTACACATGTTACGGGGGCCCCCTTACCCCCTTCTGTATATTGAAAATCATACTTGATACTGCAAATACATTCATACATGCTATGCATCTTTGATTGTAATAATTGTTATGATGAATTGTGGATGAGACTTAAATAAACTAATAATAATACAAAGATCCGAAAACTTGCATTTTGATTCACAGGTGGTTAACGTGCGTGTGTCCGTCGATGTGTTTGNCGGAGAACATCTTATGATCACGTGACGAAATAAACACGCTAAAACACCCACGAAAAAATACCGCATATCGAAAAATAACCAACCAATGATAGTTTTCATATACAGTAGCCAGGGCCATACAAGTGGAATTATGTCAAGATTTGACCTCTAATTGAAGTAAACAAAGGAAACGTAGCCAGGGCGGAATTTACCTATTTTGGGGCCCAAATGCTGCACAAGTTACGGCGGCCCCCTTCTGTATATTGAAAAGTTTTTGCTTGAGAACATCACCAAAATGATGTTCATTCCCAGTTTGAGGTCTTAATCCAAATTCACATAATATATCGTGTATAGGTAGTACGTAAAGTTTCAAAGTGGAACATAAAAAGCCTGGTACATAAATGGACTGGTCCATAAGGTGTAACATTGCGTTTTATTTTACCTCTATAAATTATTGAGTCATTAAACTCGCTAAATATAGGAATGTGAAACTCTTCTATTGTATGAATGGAGTAATGCATTACATGTGTTGGCAACAAATACTAAAAAAAAAACAATCTGACAATGGTGAAGCCGGTAGAAGACATCATTGCTCGGCAATAGTCTTGTTTTAACTACACAGAAAACAATATTATTCTTCTAAACTTCTAAAAATAAAACTATCCAATCTTAACTGATGTAAGGAAAAAAGACGTCTTTTACCATTATGAACATGACCGAATAATGGCTATAAAATCAGCTGAAAAAAGCACTGAATGTTATTTACATTTTTTAATACTATATGCTTTACACGTGAGATCATGGATAATGATTTCAGTACTGTATGTTTTATTTAGCTTTGCAATCTTAAGAAGCTCATATAGCATGCATTTACATCAGGTTTTTTCTCTGTTGTAATTGCCATCTTTTATTATTGGGAATGTGACTGGCATACACAGTGGTCATCAGTGATATATATAAAGCCCAAGTAAATCTAGTATGAAATAAAACAGGAAGCATAATTTAATTAAGGGAAGATTAATAAAGGATAGAGGTTTTCACCTAATATTTACCACTGTGTTTATTAAGTACATGCTGGTTTTCAACTGGATATATTGTATAAGTAAAAATTGGAATATGCCTTATTCAAATGGATGAATACCAGATTGCCGAATTTGACATTGCGGATTCCCAGTTTCCCAGTTTGCCAAGTCAAAGAATAAAAAAAAAACAATCCTTAGAAAGGTAGTCATTTGATAGTATTTGCACAGTGGATAGAAGTGTTAGGGCGTTGTATTTTTTTCACAGGGCTCATGTTTTTTATTATTAAACATATCATATTATTTTCAAATGATTACATTTCTTATTTCATATATTGCACAGGATAAATCGAATGCATGGTTGGTGCCGAGATGGTGAAAGTGTATCCGATTGTGTATGCGAAAGCTAGCCATAGTTTCTTTTTCTAAGCCTCACCGGAGAAACTTTGTCAATCTCGGCACCAACCATATATTCTCTATATCTGCCACTGACCTCAGTTCTGCTATTTGTGCTTTGACATATCACTAATGTGATAAATATTTCAAATGCTCAACATAATGAGTACGTCGACCTTCCTGGAATTTTGCCTCGGAATGTGGCATTAACACTTGGAGAATCAGACGAAATAAATGCCGCGGAAAAGAGTCAAATGTCAACCATTAGTAGCGGGTAATCATGTATTTCTATAAACACAACACAATTACCAAAGCATGTATAGATAGAATCGCCTATCCAATAATACGTTGTATAAAATTACGACGGAATGGTCGTTACCCTTTATCATCATGTGCGATGTTAATGTCAACAAACTACCTCATACAATATGCATAGGCAAATTGCGCTTTGTGATAATTACTATATGGCATTGTTGCATGTGGGACTAATAAAATAACGACAAGAATCATATTCAGCTTAAAGGCTAAAACGACAAGATGTTGAGAGCTGCAACTTGGAAATTTATACTGGCAGATTTGCGAAGGTTAGTACCTAGTATGTGTGCATTTTTTAAAGTAAATTATTGAAAGTGTTTAACATGTGAATGATGTGATAAACATGTTGAAAGGCCTCCACAAATTATGAATTCATGCATTAAATTCAAACAATTTTGTTATAATTAATTTATGCATTTTAACCCATCAGGCATCACATGCTTAAAACTCATACTCAGTAGAATGTAGACCAAGTTAAAACCAAGATAAATCATTTGGAATGATATGGTTGCTGAAAAACGCCTTTATATTTATTATTCGTCAACTCTCAGTTTAACCAGTACTGTTTTCAACTTAAGTTAAATAGTTTAATTAATTGTTCAAATTCTATTGGAAATATGATTTTTTTTCAATGCATTGCTGTGGTTAATACTTATAGGTTAATATAGTTTATTGAAAAGGTTTTACTCACTGAGATGAATAACATTGAAAATTATTGATACACATCACTGTTTAAATCTGTGCACTGACTACTAATTTTGACTGCATGACAGCATTATTTCAAATCATTGAAACATTATTTATTTTTTTTGTCATATTTTGAAACATTATAGATTTGTATTCACTTGTTAGTCGTATTCATTGAAAATACTGTAATAACATCATAGACCGCTCCACTCACAAAAAATATTAAATTCTCTGATCAGTCATGCATTAAAATTTATAATTTAATGAAACATAAAACAATATCTTCTATAATTTATGCCTGAAAGAGTCACAAGTAGTTAAGACTGGTATATTGTGCCAGTATGTAGCCTACCTTTATAATAGGGATACATTTTATATATATATTCGTGTTACATTTCATTAACGTTATTTGTAATAATGGGTATTTGTTGTTATGCCATGCCTATTGTTCACAGATCTAGATCCCATCACTCAGTTTTAATATCATTTTTTCTTGGTACCTTACATAATTCACTCGTTTTATGTTTAGCACCGGGAAGCTTCAAGGCGACAGAAATGTTGAAGAAATTGTAAAAAAAGTTTGCAAATACAAACACAAGAGGTACAGTTTTCAATAGTGAATAGTTTATGCGCACAATGTGTCAGATTTAAAATTAATTATTTCCAAAGCACAAGACTTGTGGATATCTGTTATATTGGGATACATTATTGTTGCTTTGTTGTTTAAACTGAAATAACCTTCTAACCAGGGTGTGAACTTGCGTGTCTATGTTTGTTTTAAAATCTTTTTCGACATTGGTATACTTTAGGACGTAATTGGAATGTAGGGCATGAGTGTCACATGCAAATGTTATGTTAAAATTCGTAAAGCTAGATACATTTCACGATAAAATAACTTTTAGAACCAAAACCAGCTCTTGTAGCATTGACGTCCTATTATTACTGGTTTCTGTGACAACCAATGTAACATGAAATACGTGTATGTTTTTTCTAATACATATTTTTTTTAAATAAATACAATGTAAACTGTTACATTTATTTACTTGCAGCGACATGCCAAGCATGAAGACACAGCTTGACGCAAACCCAAGAACAAATGATTAAGGATTCCGGCACCAGAAATGCTATCCTCCGGGACATAAACACAAATCTGGAAGAACTTGTGCATCTAAAAACGATTAAATATTTCAACGTTCAATTATTTCAAGAAATCTTAATCTGCATTAACTGATATTACATTGTGTGTATATTGTACTCTCTAAATATTATAAATAACTCTAAATAAATGTGGATGTTCTTAATGTTTTATTCATTGAATACACATGCAATTGCAACTGTTATAAAAACGTACATATTATAATCATAAATATGTTTATACAAATACACAAAACAAGAAATGTGTTTGTCAGAAACACAATGCCCCTCTACTGCGCGCATTGAATTTAAAAAAATAATATTGTTTTATCTCTTTAAAATTATAACTTCCCTTGTGAAAATGATCTGTACCTGCCAAATGATAAAAATAAATTATCTCCCTTTAAAGCTTGTTACTTCCCTAGAATTTTGTGTTTTGACCTTTGACCTTGAAGGATGACCTTGAACTTTCAGCACTCAAAATGTGCAGCTCCATGAGATACACATGCATGCAAAAAATCAAGTTGCTATCTTCAATATTGCAAAAGTTATGGCGAATGTTAAAGTTTTCGGCCGTAATCACAGACTGACAGACGGACTGACAGTTCAACTGCTATATACCAACTTACCGGAGGCATAAACATTGCATCAGTACATAACAGTTTAAACTTACATACCAGTTTTAACGGTAACTAAAAACTTGATTATTTAACAGAGCTTCATTTCAATGTTGTCTTTCGGTAAATGCATTATAACATTTAGAAAATACATATAATTTATTTACTGGTAAGCTTCTAGTTTTTTATAACAATAACATCCATATTTATATACTGCACACTTTCTATATTAGGTAAAAATACATTTAAAAGGCCACTTTTTAATGTCACTTTGATGATTCTCAGTACTCATCTCCAATGCACTCCAATAGAGCTGATGGTCAGTTAGTAAAACAAGAGGGCCATGATGGCCTTAGATTGCTCACCTGAACTTGACTTGGAACATGTAATAAAACGGTTTTTGTAAGATTAGACCCCATGACCTAGATTTTGTCGCAACATTACCAAACGTCAAACTTGGTCTAGATATTGTCCAGACAAACATCCTGGTCAAGTTTCATCATTATTGAGCCAAAACTATTATTATTGAACACATAGTTTACAAGGTTTTTCTTTTGTTTGACCTGGTGACCTAGTTTTTGATCCAGCATGACCCAGTTTCGAACTCTATTGAGGTATCATTGGGATAAATCTCCTGACCAAGTTTCATGAAGATTATGTGGAACAGTACCTTCAGTATATGATCTTTTCTGGAGCTCAGATAAATAGGTAAAATATTTAATTAAGTTTTCTTTCGCAAACGTATAACCCAGTATTAGGTGTTTACCTGAACCAAAGCATTATGAGGACCCAAAAACTAATATTTGGGTGTGTAGTATAGCTCTGCCTATTAGGAGAATATAGGAGCTACCTTTCACTTTACAACATTTTCAACGAAACACTTCGATCAGCTGCTGCCTCTAATTGACTGCTGCTCCCTGTACTGGTGCATTGTTTGTAAGCTCCGGATCCATCACATCACCAACTTCTTCCGCTATCAGCGGAACGTATAATTCAAAGTACAGGTTGTGCAGGAACATGCAAACACTTGCTATTTCACTGCACTTATTGGGCTGTAAAAGCAGGCATCGTCAAGTGCGATGCAGACATCTACAAAAATATCACAGTCTTTCTTTAACATAGCAATTCGAGGCTGAAAGATTCAGGGAGACCTCTTTCTTGAAAAATTGTCAACACAGTTTTATACATTCTAAGTGACTAAATTGTGCTGTCTCCACTGAGGTTTATTTGATTTCAATATAAAGTAATACTGCATGTTTCTCTATAACAATTGTCATTAGCTTATAAAAACACAATAGTTGTGTATGCATTCACCATTTATGCACAATTCAATTTTAAACTGGAACAATTGCTTTCATAAATAGAGGACAAGCATAATGTATATTTAAGAGTTTAAATAAAATGAATACAACTATCAGCTTGTTTAAACAAGAAAAATCCAAACGCTATGCCCAATCTTTTTTAAAACCAAATCAACACATACATTCTTGCAAACAACCCTTATTCATTATAAAACTTAATTTACATATAAATTTGAACATTTTATTAGTTAAGCTGTAACTAATCATTCTATAGAAGTTGACTACTTGAACGTCACAGGAAAGAGATTGGCCACAATAGCTAACCTAAACTTCAGTTGATCTTAAACCAATAAGGAGACTTGTATTTCACTGCTTATTATATATAATAAATTACCAAAATCGTTATTTCAACACTCCAAATTCCCTTTCTACCATTATCCGTCCTCTATATAGATAGTCATTGTAGGCCTGTTCAGCAGCATGGGAGAATGAGGTGCAGGGGTTATCAGGTAAGTCCTTAGCGGAAACCCACTATCTCTCAGCAAATGACCCACATCAATGTTGCTCAGATATTGCTGTAAATGTAACTATTTTGTTAATTAATGCAACACAGTTATGTTTAAGCCACTGCTATCAAACACCGAAGCATCATGTGTCGCAACAGGCCATCGTGATCCACTATCGATACACCATAAAAAAGAGTAGATGTGTAACTTAAGACACTGTTTAAAGGCAGCCGACATTTCCGGTTAAATTCCTGCTTCAAATGCAGAATAGCTGGTTCTTGTGGAAATCCGAAAATATCAAAACATTTTTATTCAACGGAGTATAACAATTGAAAATAAAATAAATATCATGTAGTGCACATTAACAAAATTGTGTTGATACAACAAAAGATCTTTCTACATGTTATAGCTCTTACATAATTCTTTTTTAATTTTGTGTTTTAGCCTAGGTAAAGTTCTCAATGAGGGTTGATCATTTCGAATTTTAAATACTTAAAATGATCGAATGTGAATGTACTGACATGTATTGCTATGATATTACCAAACACAAACAAGTAGAGAATGATACAAATAAGCACAATGTATATCTGATAGGAAGAAAATATCAGAAAGAGGTCAATACAATGTACCCGGGGTTTATTCCAGATTGAATGAATCGCCTTCATGCATAGGACAAACGACATTTTATCATATTTGTATCGTGAGCATGCAGTTATAAGCACCAAATAACAAAATTGATACATTAAGTTCAGTATTGGAATAGCTATGCAATTTTAAGATAATAACCTGATTTTTTTCAACCTCTGATTTACAGCTGAGATGAACTTCTGAAAAACCGACAGTAGCTTCACCTGCAAATTCCACCAACACCAACTTCGGAGTAAAAATCTCCTTTTATGGCCATATACCTCAATTATGCTTAAATCTCTAAATAAAATAATAAATTTACATTGTTCATGTTCACATTATCAACACATAAGAAGGGGATAAATGCAAAATTTCGCCACAAAAAAATTGTACATGTAGATAAAATGCCACAATAATATGATACAAATAAATACTTGTGAATGTGATGCGTTGCACATTTATGTCATAGCAGATTTGGCACTGCAGAATTGAATCCACCGAGTATAAATTGAAAGTAAATGAAAACAATTATGTCGATTTTCCTGCATTTTGTAAGTACATAACGTACAATCAACTTTACTCACCAATACTATAAACTTGTTGAAAATATTTTACACAAACAGTACTTTGATGTCCTATTCTGATTCATTTTCATGAATCTGATGGTATTAGTATGAATGAATAAAATAGGGATATGAACATATATAATTGTATTTGCTTCACAGAAAAGCAGCACATTCATATCTATTTTTTGAGACTCGTTTAATAAACAAGTGATTTTTTAACAGTATCGTGGTTAAGTATTGTTCAATCGCAATTGTAGAAGTATTACAAGTTCAATATTAGCGGGTGGGATAAATCAGTCTTCATGTAAATCGATAAATACACGTTGACAAAAACGAAAACATAAAATAAACATAAAATCATTTAAAAGCAACACAACCATTAAAGATAAACTAAATAAGCATCGATAAATTGTATTTATAACCGATAAAACAATCATCGTTCAAATGTTTTGCTAAAACCAAGTCATGTGTTGTAAAATGCAAATGTAAATAAAGGGCAACTACACTAAAGTGTTTGGGTTAAATTCTACTTATTAGCCGTTAGGAAATTACACAATTTTACAATTATAATGGTGTAAAACAAAGGTTTCTTAGCCCTATTTACTATCAAAACTGACAGCAAAGGTGGGAACGACGAGTCGGTGTGTCCAATTCATTAATCAGCAATCCAACAATGAAATAAATAGTTTTTGGGTAACATCGATATCTTTCGCTTACTTCTTCGCCCGATAACACTTCTAACGGGTTGCGGCGGTCCGCAAAAAAAACGCGTGCAATCGGCTGACGCCTTCGTAAACGTTGAATGCGTTCAACGGAAGCGGCGCTCCATGTTTGAGCTTTTCTTACGAACTTGAGACAAGTATAACGCTTGCTCAAATATTTGTGCTCAAACTCAAAGATGAGTACGACTCAAAACTCAAAAACGTTTCGTGATCACCAACTTGATCAAGGTGTTTACACTCATCTAAAAAATTGAGCAAAAGCCTAAAGATGAGTCAAAATATCGACTTAAGTATGTTCGTGATACTAGGCCATTGGCCATCGTGCTAACGTAAAACAGTCCGACCTAATCATGTTTGAGGATATCTTCGAAATTGACAAGTGTTACGACCATGTATGGGTTGCAGCTTTGGCGTTGAACTGTGATTTAAACTCACTGGATGCACTGTATAATGGTAAGTTCCCCCGACTCTGCAAGTCAGTCATCAGCATATTTTTTGACACGTTTTCATATGCATTCGAAGTTATTAACATTGATTATATTGATTCAATTGTTGATAGAGTAACTCTCTTATCGAACTGGCACAAAGTATGATAATATATTAGTGTGTTACAAATATAATAGTTGAAAGATGTGTTATGTAACCCTTTATAATGACATAAAATATAAGATAAAGCTGTAAATATTGGTTTTTGCTAAAAAAAAAATATATATAAAGTCCATAGATTAAGTTTCATTTTGGATGTCAACGTTCAAATGTGTCAACATTTCAGCTTTTAAGATTGTAATTTTTAGTTTAGCAGATATCATTACATTAACTTGCGATACAATAATTAACGTGTGGAATCGGCACCAAAGTCTCTGGTTTAATGCCAAGTCACAATAAGAGGTAAAATGTAAAATAAGATATATGTGTATACGCATATTTCATAAAACACCTTATTATAATGGCTAAATAAACATAATTTAGAAGAAGCACGTGTATCGTTTAGTAATTTATAAATACACAAATACGTATAAAGATATGGCATACCGGAGCTAAACTGAAGTTATTCTAGTAATGTTCGCTTATTTATTCCAAGTTATTTGTTTAAAGCGGAAATTTGGATGAACACTTTACCACATCATACCACTATAAAGATTGCTTGAAATGAAGGAGCTCATATTATAACATTTAGGCATAAACTTTATTTTTTTTATTTTCTATTTCAATTACCGTGCATATGTGTATATGAATGTGGTCTTCGTACAGCGTATGCGTTAGCGTTGAAAATACAGTATCAAAATGTGGTATTCCAGTTGATAGAATAAAACAGCTCCATATCGTAGATCAAGCGCGCATTCGCATAAATTACGAAACTCATCCTGAAATTTGTAAATGAGCTACATCTATTTCGGAATCGATATCCCATATAAGTTATGGGCTTCGCGAACTGATTACCGACTGCCTTGACACGTTAGATTTTTAGGGACTTCAGGTAGAATAAAGTTTGAAGAGGGGGCTGTAACTCCAGTTATCAAATTGCTACGCGTCCAAGGTAATGGAACCTCATGAACATGAACATCTTCTAAAACATGAATATATGATTTTAAGATATTGTCATATTGTGTTTTAGCTTCAGAGTATACTGCCAGGTCAAAACTAAATACAAAATTCTGGCGAATAAACTTATTTCCAGTAAAACAAATGTATTACATTGTAGAACAGTCTTTCTGATTATATTACACCGCTTTCAATATAACATATTTGTATCTTTGGGTTATCAAAATAAATGTTCCAGACTGCAATAGGTTGGTTCCAGGAATATGTACGATGTGATTATTCATATACACGTATGTATCTATTTAACTTGAGATTGGTCCATGATCATGATGTAGATGACGCCGCAGAGTCGGAACTCGTTACGTCTATCTATCCGGCGTCATAATGCACGAAACTCTTTACGTCTATCTATCCGGCGTCATAATGCACGGCGTTACGTCTATCTATCCGGCGTGATAATGCACGAAACTCTTTACGTCTATCTATCTGGCGTCATAATGCGCGGAAATCATAACCAGAGCACCAGGTTGACATTTGAGTCGCGTTCTGAGAAAACTGGGCATAATGCATGTGCGTAAAGTGTCGTCCCAGATTAGCCTGTGCAGGCTTATCAGGGAAAACACTTTCCGCCTTAATTGGATTTTTGCTAAGAAGAGACTTCATTTAAACGAAAAATATCATAAAAGCGGAAAGTGTCGTCCCTGATTAGCCTGTGCGCACAGGCTAATCTGGGACGACACTTTACGCACATTCATTATTCAACTGCGAATAAAAGGGTATCATTCCGGGCTACTATAAACAAATAATGTTTTCTGTAATATCCAATTGTAGTGGATGCATCGTTTATTGGTGTTTAACATATCGAAAGCAGTTGGGGTAACGGGGGGTGGACGTTGGTCAAATATGACGTTTGTTTAAATGTAATATATATTTATCAAGTGCTTAATTTGTGAACTTAATTTCTTCGCAAACGGAAGTTTTCACAATTCATCCTTTTAACGTTATTTTTTTTTACGCTACATAAAAGGATGAAACTTAAAAAATATAATACAACATTTTATAAAAGGAAAGATATCTTCTTTACAAAATATGAAATCAAACAATCAAAAAAGATAAAAAGAAGCAAAATCAAGAGGATTGGCATTTACACAGATATACCATTGTGAACTATTAGAGACGATTCCAATACTGCGCCTTCCCAATTGTTGATAGCATCTGATAATGATTGACTAGGGGACAATACAATATCATCAGAAATTCACCACAGACATAAACATATTGACAGCGAATCGCCACGAATGTTCCCTTAAGAACAATTAAACTTTTCCCTGAACTATTTTCTGAATATCAACTCATATGGTTGAATTGGTTGTTAACACATCAGCTCAATTTGTAGTAAGATAAAACAAATATATGCCGTGTTTATATTTATGAGGGGTTGATACTCCAACGAGTGATTAAAGCTTTTGGTCCGGAGATCAAACAGCTACCTTCATCAGTTATATTAAGAAAATAGTAAACACAACCCATTCAAATTTATTCAGATTGTGTGTACACGCAAAATGTCGAGATGTGTGTGCACTGTTTAGCTTTTTTATACTTTCTGAAAGTATAGATACTAGTATGACTATTGTATTAATATGAGAACCCGATAATATAAAATACAATCATTTGCAATCACCATTTAATGAATATGGCGTTGGAATATCGGATACCTATTACACTATGAATGGTATTTCATGACGGAAATTCCCTTCACAAAACATTTGTTTTTGTAATGCCACCAAATTATTGTAACATATACATAACGATAATTGATAAAACGAAATAAAACATAAATCTGCGAGCAAGAGGTTTTTCTATAGGTGTTATGTATCGCGGCTCAACATAAAAGTATGCGTGGCGCAATGTCGGCATATTCGCTTACGTTCCCAGAGGACACGCGTTTGGTGACAGGTTTTTTTTTCACTCTTTTTTTACTATTTAAATCAGTTAAGACTATTAAAAAGTTAAAAACATAATAAATGTGTATGCAATCATATGTAATGACATTTGAAACAAAAAATCGAAAATATGTGAACAATTCCCTTACAAACGTGGAGAGTATCGATATTTTGATGTAATTATCTTAACACAACAACTTGTTTCATAGATAAAATATTTTCAATAAATCTGTTCCTTACTTTTTTTGCAACTTTTTTTGCATACTTAGTTATGTGTTTTTAACAAGGTGAATATCGTCGTATTTGATGTTACAACACCATATTTTTTATTTATTTACTAACGGGGGACGTTATGTTAAATATTTTCAACAGATAAATAATTTTCTCGTTTCTTGCAAACGAATGACGATTATCTGTAATATGGTCAAACTATGTGACGGCACACATTAACATTGCGATTCAGGGCGGCAAAGAATGCGGGAGTCAATTTAAAGTATGTTGATATTAATCTGCAATATGAATACTATCAATAAGAATAAAAACCTTCAGAGCGTGAGCTCAAAAATATCGCATTTATGTTTTACTTTGCGTAAGGAACGTGTTAGGTAAATATAACACAACAACATCAACAACACAACGAATTGTTCCTTTCGTTGTAAATGAAAATGAAGCGATGGTAACAGTATACTGAAAAATAACACACACAACAAGCACAACAAAGATATTACTTTCAACTTAGCTTTCGAATGAAAAAGTCATTCAGTCTCGTAAATAATAATGATGTAATGATAACCTTAATTATCAGCTTCCAGCTAACCATCTTCGGCATCTACGTTTGTTTAAATACGCTATTAAATGTATTGATAACAGATTATAAATTTGATTCATTGCATGCTTCCTATTACTGTGGACAGCCCTATCGGGAAAAGTACCTGCACCATGTCAACGGTGAATATTATGAAGAAAAACCAGGCAATTGGGGAAATTTGCGTCGTAAAATCTTCAGATTGGGAAAAAAAAGTCTTATTTAATAGCTTCATACTTAATTGCACAAACCCATCGTAACATTTTTGCTGAAATTTTCAGTTTTTAAGTGATAATGTTATTAGTTCACTTGCAGATAATGCGCTTTTAGAAGGAAATATACGCAACTTTATTTCCTTTTGCGATTTGTTCGGAAGGCAATTGGGGAATTTTGTACTTTTACCTAAATGTGGAAAGTTCCAACATTTTTTTTTAACATTTCAACATTTTATTTCCAATATATAGTATAACATACATACATGTTTTATATTAAGTAGATCTTTTACATGTACTTGAAATGAGTATATAAACATAGTTGTAATCAGAACATTCATATACAACACATAATTTAAAAGCAAAGCATTTTAAAGAAGCTTTACATATTTGCCAAATGTAATTTTACATGAAAGTATGTGTATATCTTTTCTTTATAATATTGTACATATATATGAAAGATAGCTAGAGTGCTGAATTGCAATATGTATACTTGTCTGATAATGTAGATTTAACAATAATCAGATTTTATATAAAAACAATATACATAATGTTTGAAAACAATACATATAAAATATGAAAACATAAACCAAAAGGTATGATGCAATCTGAGTTTACCAAAACAAAAACAAATATTAAAATATGCAAAACATTCAAGGATGTCTATATAGTGTTTATAATTTTGTGTTGAAAAGAACATATTTAAACAAAAAAAAAACAAAAAAAAACAAAGACAGTTTCCGATGTGTGAATATATATAAAAACAAGGATGTAAAAAATGTTCTAGCAGATGGAAAAGGCAAAGAGAAAAACATTAACAGGCGCATACAATTATATAGGTATTTTTCACTGTACAATATATAGACAAACAATGTTATATGAGCTATAATAATTGATGAAATTACAACAATCCTCAAGTTTAAATTCTAAGTTTGTGATAAAATGGCATTAAAAAATTCCCATTCACTATCAAAGAATTCTAAATTATTTGTTGAAATTGAATTTTTTCTCAAGTTATCATATTCATAATTTATGTATTTCTTGGCTCATGCTATGCTTGGAATGATTCTATTAGTTTTACACTTGTAACAATAAAGCGTTAAAAACTAAATAAATTTACTTATGGCTTGAGCAGACTTTGTTCAATATCCAAGATGAAAAATAGTCTTATTAACGAAAGGAAAAGATTGTCTTGGTAACATTTCACCAATAATTGCTTTAGATATCTGACATTCCCAGAATAAATGTTCTAACGTTTCATGACTTAGTTTACAAAAAGAACAAAATGGATCATCAGTAATTTTCATTGTATTCAAGAGACTATTTGTTCAAATTATTCTGTGATTTATTCTGTATTGGAACCACAGAACTTTTAAATAATTTGTTATTAAAAAGGGTAGTTCAAAAATGCAATTCCATTCTTTTTCACTAATTGCGGCATTTAGCTTAGTACACCATTTTGCTTTTACTGATGGATGTTCATTATTTTTATTAATTATGGTGTATATTATTTTTGCTCCCGGCTCTTTTTTCAGTATAAGTTAAAATAAAGGGGGCAAAAAGGGTTTCATAATTTGTTGGGTGGGACAAGATCTAAAATATTTGTTCATAAACTGATCTATTGCTCTTTTCACTCCTGTATAATGAATGCAATTTATGTTCAAATTGTACATTCTATTAAGTTTAACATTATTGGTCAGTCTATCAGGATAAACATCTAATCATTTGTATGGTTGAGATTATTTTGTTGGTGAATACAGCATAAAAATGGCGGTTATCGATGTCTACAGAACATCGGTTGATTTATATTTTCCTTTTCAATACACTTTGCGCGTCGAACGGATTTTTTATCAAGTTAATAACATGCATACAATGCTTGTTAATTTTGCTACAAGCTGAATAACCAACTTTTGTAAATATCAAAATGTACCATTTGCATTGCTGTATGTCGTATGGTAGGAGAATAACTTACCATCAAATATAAACTGCCATTTATGCGTTGATTTGTATTATCTTGCAAGGTAAATTACGCACAAATACTGGAACAGAGTACGTCCCAATATAGTATAGATTAAGCCCAGCTAGATTTGTAACCTTTATTGAGTTCAGTATCATCTTGGTGACTGGATATTCCGAGACGCCAATGTTGTTATTTCATCTCCAAATCCAATACAACGGGTGTCTGTCATTTTAAAACATAACGTAAAAAATGGCAATTGAATTGATAACTGAAAATATAATCAGTATTAATAACTGGTTACGAAATAACCGATTTGGTTACGAAGTGATCGATTGATGCTTACGAAATAACTGAAAATGCGTGGCTACGAGTACGAAACGGCTATGTTATGAAATGACCGTAAAACCAATTCAACATTTCCTGATTGTCCTCGTTACATCATCAAACAAACAAGTATGATTCTTTAATATACAAAAAACACTTCACATCAACTGCTTTTATATGAGTGTATACATTCGTAAAAGAAATAACAGCTTGACACCAACATGCGAAAATTTCCTCGATATAAATGTTTTAATTTCCTAATTGTTCTCACATACGGAACAACTATTGCAACTTCCTGTCTCGCTAGCAAATATAAACGGGTAAAAACAGTAACTGTTTAAATCAACCGCACTCTATTTACCGAAGGAGATAAGAAACATCCACCGATCATGATGATTTTCTAACTTCTCCGCTTGAAAACAGGTTGCCGCGTTAAAATGGACGCTACGTTTGTTTTTTCCTTACTATTTTAACAGGGAAAAAGTTGTATCGAACAGAAATGTTGCTATTTTTCAAAACTTCATACATCATTTAATAGCAAAAACCTGTAATTGTAATTAAAAATATTATAAAGCTAATTAATAAAATTGTCATTAATTAGTTGAATTCATATTAGCTTTGTCATTGAGCTGAATACAGCCGTACTAGACTGAGGCGCAGGCCGAAGGCCAATACGGCTGTATTCAGCTCATCAACAAAGCCAATATGAATTAAACTAATTAATAACATTTTAATATTTTCGTAGCGCTAGCCTCAAGACTGGGCTGACTGTAGCGCACATTGTTTTTGTTTTGGTATAACCACGTGACTAAACGCATGCGAGATGCCTAGTTTCCAATATTATTTACGAGCTGCATGCAATATAGCTATTGATAGGATTGAAGTATTGCCGCACCGTAGTCAGAGCACGTGCTAACCCGGCCGGTGTTCAGCATTCTGGGTCAGTTTATTCAGTGTTATAGTGGATGTTAGTAATGGCGCGCTACGTGATATTCGTCCTTGGTATAGGTGAGTATCTGTTTGGGTTTATTGCACACAAAAAGTAACAATTAATTGTGTACTTGTTCGTGAAACAATATTTTATTAAAATTAATCGAAATATTGTGCTTACATATCATTTTTAGCCGCGCTATGGGAAAATAGGTTTTAATGCATGTGCGTTAAGTGTTGACCTGTGCAGTCCGAACAGGCTAATAAGGGACGACAATTTTCACCTGGAGTTGATTTTCGTATATAGGATAAATTCTATAAAATCAGAAATTGCCTCCCTGATTAGCCTGTGCAGTCGGCACAGGTCAATCTGGGATGACACTCTTTACACATGCATTAAACTGCGTTTTCCTAGATCGCGAATCATATATAATTATTGTTAAGGTAGTCGGAGTAGCTTTTGTTTACTTTCATTAAGTTACCGTTTTCCTTTGTATATTCCCACATAATCGCTTATATTGCAAATATTGTCAAGCCGCTTTACAAACGTAATAAGTTTGCAAGTATTGAACACAGTGTAACACTTTGTGTTTACTCATCAATGTACTGGTAATTGGACAAAGTATATAGCTATAGCTGAACCATATTGTGGAAAACGTTGACGTACATCGACCTAGTGCATGTAAGAATGCTTTCAGCATTCTGTCATATGGTGGTTAGACCGACATTTATTGTTCACGAACTGCTTTGGCAGCAGGTTAACAAGGCCAATATGGACCAATTTATTTTATTACGACAGAGTGGTGGATATTTCTTACTAACAACAGGTGGGCTGGTCATCACGTTTTTGCCAAGGTGATCAGACTGTATAAAACCCAGACGATTTCCTTCTTTTTGAGCGACTTCTATAGGGAAGACGGAAAGACATCTACTAATTGGACGGACTATTATTGTGTTGGCGTATCTGGTTTTAGTTATTTAATAAGAAGTATACACTAGAAAATAATACTATACGATACGAGTCAAGAGTCTACACGTGCCATAATGTCACGTGGTTCACTAATTAAAGTCGCTACACAAGTCGCCCGATCAGGAATATCAATATACCTGGCGGCTAGCGATGAACCATTTTCTTCGTGCACGTGTCTCCAGTGTTCCTTGGTTTATGCAAATATAGAGATACAAAGTCATCATATCATCGTAAACGAAACTTAAGTCTCTGTTTCTTGCACTTCGTTACTGTGTAACCACAACCCAAACACCGTTGGTGATATATTCTGCGTAAGATAGCTGCGCATTGGGTTTAACTAGTTCCTTGCAATTTTCTGCTATTAGATCTTGTCTATTCATAAAAATATGAACAATACAGGTGTTTGAGAGTTCAATCAGAAAAAAACGAGTAAAAAACCTTCAATTGGGGAAATTCGCGTCGTGAAATCTTCAGATTGGGAATTATGGGTATTCTTAATCGCTTGGTACTTGATTTCACAAGCCATCTACATATTTGTGTATGTGCTTTTTTGCTGAAATTTTCAGTTAAAGTGATACTGTAATTAGTTCACTTGTAGATAATGCGCTTTTAGAAGGAAATAGACGCAACTTTATTTCCTTTTTGGATTTTTTTCCGAAGGCAATTGGGGAATTTAGTACTTTTGCTTCAATGTGGAAAGTGTCTTTTATGGGTAGTTTATAACGTAGGAAAACGATCGCTGAAGCTGAGCTGAATTATTAAAGATTGTTTTGTGTATAAAGGTATGATGCAATCTGAGTTGACCAAAACAAAAACAAATATTAAAATATGCAAACATTCAAGGATGTCTATATAATGTTTATAATTTTGTATCGAAAAGAAAATATTAAAAAAAAGAAAAACAAAAACAAAGACAGTTTCCGGTGTGTGTATATATATAAAAACACGGATGTAAAAATTGTTCTAGCAGATGGAAAAGGCAAAGAGAAACACATTGACAGGCGCATTCAATTATATAGGTATTTTTCACTGTACAATATATAGACAAACAATGATGTATGAGTTGTAATAATAGATGAAATTACAACAATCCTCAAGTTTAAATTCTAAGTTTGTGATAAAATGGCATTAACAAATTCCCATTCACTATCAAAGAATTCTAAATTATTTGTTGAAATTGAAATTTTTCTCAAGTTATCATATTCATAATTTATGTATTTCTTGGCTCATGCTATGCTTGGAATGATTCTATAAGTTTTACACTTGTAAAAGTAAAGCTTTAAAAACAAAATAAAAGTAGTTTATAACGTAGGAAAACGATCGCTGAAGCTGAGCTGAATTATTTAAGATGTGTTGTGTATACGGCGCCAGTTCGATTCGAACATAAATATGTGTGAACTCATGTTTGCGTTAAATGACAAGTTATGTGTATATATTATTTGTATCGTTTTGTTTGCCTGTGCAATACCTCTGATTTGATTTCTCCTTCTTATTTCCTTCTAACACAAGTTGCATGTTTATGTCATACATAAATTTAATCTGGGACGGCACTTTACGAACATGCATTAAACCACCTTTTCTCAGAGCGCGACTCGTTATATCATGTGTATGTTTAACCCGATCATTTAAAATCCTTATTGTCATTATTTACTAATCATTGTTAAATAAATTGTATTACATTTTACTATTTAACGATAGCTGAATTCCAACCATACATTGATTGTGACGTAAAGAAACATTTATTTCCATGATTAAAAGCCCAGCGATTTATCATCTTTTGGCCCAAGCTGTGAGGGCGCTTTTGTTGAACAAACGATACATCGATGCAAAAGTACTTAATATGTGCGCTCTAAATTAGGTCGCAAGCATTAACCGGATACTGTTGATCTACATTAACATAGATTTAATTGATCCTTGCACGAAATATAATGACCGTAACACTATTTAAACGTATTAATATATTCAGGTATGTGACCTGATAATATTGACAGACTTTAAAAACTGTGTATAAACTAGACTTGTGTTAAAGGATTGTATAGTATAAGAAATATGAAAACGACTCATTGAACGCAAACCCGAATGGGATAGTCGAAAGTATAACACAACTAGTGTTTAACACATACAGCATTTAAGGCAAATTGAATACAGCAAATATAGCGTATAACACAAATAGCGTTAAATGCAAATGGCGTATTGCACAAATAGCCCATGGCAATGAGTTTTTTTAACGTGATTCCGTACACATTCGTCCTCTGTATCAGCATTTAAGACAAACATTTAGTATTGCAAATGCTTTAAAGCCACACAACTTATTTGACATAGTAAATTTAAGTATAAATAAAAAAAAACATATTTTATCTATTCCAATTAGAATATATCTGGTGGTTACAAGGTAGAAATCCGTCTTTTATGCGCTTTAAAATTTAAAACTAATCGCGTTTGTCAAAATGGACGTGTACGTCTAGAAATCCTACTTTTGGTTTCAAAAGCGGTACCGTTTGAAAAATAATGAACTACTTGCTAACTAGGCTATATATTTAATTTTATCTATGTCAATTAGAATATATCTGGTGGTTAGAAGGTAGAAATCCGTCTTTTTTGCGCTTAAAAACTTAAAAAGAAATCGCGTTTGTCGAAATGGACGTATAATATAGAAATCCTACTTAACTGCTTACTAGGCAATATATTTAATTAACATGTTGCACACTTTCAAATTGCATATATATGTATTGATTAACATGTACTTCATTTCAAGGTGTGCGGCTGTAAGTACTGTTTATACATTAGTCGACCTCATGTCATCCGAAAACATTGGACTGTTTTTAAATTGCTGTATTACGACGTACCGAAACGCTAATGTTGTTCCTTAACTTATTTACTTTGTAAATGTTATTAAACGCCAAAAAATCGTTTGATAATCCATGTATAATTCGCGTTTTGTTAAGTGTAATTAAGAGCTGTTTCATATAAGTAGTGAACGATTTATTTTAAAATTCAAATTTGCCCGTGGTCATCGTATTAGTATGTGTTGTTAACGACATGCTTTCTCAGCGAGTGTGTCGATGAGGTCTTGGAGTTTACTGCTGGTGCCACCGATGATGTCAATGTCATCAGTGAGTTTGCAGTTAAAGATGCGTCTACTACAAATGGGGATTGACGTGTAAAGGTTTGAAGAGTCTTCTTCATTATACCTTCAAGGCAACGGTCAATAAGGACGGAGAAAGCAGACATCCCTAACGGACGCAATTGATGCCATGAACAAGTAACCCAACTGTTCATTGACAAGTGCTTCGCTGCTGGCGTTTCCATAGAGTAAGTGGATGACTTAACACGCCCTTCGTCCATATTGAACCGTCTACAAAAAGCTCATAGGCAATATCTTATTTCAGACGCTGCATTGTGTCACGTGGCCTGGTGCGGCTGTATGGAGGACTTGCAGAAATATCCGAGGTTTACAGATTGTCTGAAAGGATACTCGACGTTTGTACAACAGGCTGCCCAGGCCGGGGGAAATAACGAAACCATGTTGTGCAGGTATGGACGATAAGCCTCGCTCTGTGACAAAAGAGGGTTTATTGCATATGCGTACACTGTCGGCCCAGATTAGCCTATGAAGTCCGCACAGGCTCATCAGGGACGACACTTCCCGCTTGTTTTTTTTTGTTTAATGGAAGACTGTACAGAGGTCGGATAAATGAAGTGCTCACATAGTTTTGCGATTTGGGTCGAATGGTGTTTGAATCAATATTGCACCAGTCAAGAAATAAAAATAATACAATATAATATGACATAACCTCTTTTAGTTATAAACTTTCAGCTTTAAGTGGACATATACCTTTAAATACTACATATATTCAATGTAAAATATGTCTTTGTGGTCATTTTTGAGATGACCGACGCATAATAAACAATATAGTATAAAAGCGGAAGGAAAATTTACCGCTCTGTCTTGGGATTCCTCTTGTTTTATATAACCATTTTCTCAAATATTACATATACGTTTTAGCATATATGTTTCCATTTGAAGCGCAGAGGGCCAAGCAGCCATTGGTTGTATCATCGAATATGGGTCCCGTTGTCCAGATGTGTTACTAGGCCAGGGTATAGACATAGACCAAGAACAGATGAAGGCAATCTGCAGCACGGCAGGCGGATTCGGGGGTTTCAGTAAGTAGATCCTGAGCTTATTGTAACAAAATATACTAAAAAATGTAATGCTATTATTGTTAATTTGATGATTTGTTGACCTATCATATTCTTACATGTTAGTTGTATCATCTTTTTGTTAAAAGGTTTATCTTGCTTATTGATTCAAGTATCTACTTGTTATTCCATCTTTGACTTTCGCAAATAGATATGTAACATCGTACGTATGGTGGTCTTCTACATAGAGTGTTCAGATTATGCTCCTCGGGATACCATTGGAACCCATCCTGTGGATTACTTGTTTCGCTTATGGTTGTATAGTGGTATTGTTAAAAATCACCTTTGCAACATTGATACCACGACGTTTGGTATTTGGCATGTAACATCGCACGTATATCGGTCCTCTACAAAGTTTGTTAAATCATGACCCTGGGGTGAAAATTTGCACCACCTTGAAAAACGATGCCAGCTCGGAGTGCAAGTTTCCGTATTTGGTTATAGAGAAACATTTTGAGCTTTCTTAAGGGCACATTGTTTGTCCCAATGTCCCATGGTAATTGCTCAGAAATTATGTTTCAATGATATATCGACAGAGTTCAAATAACAATATTTACCTTTTCAACATTATCACGTGAGCGACACAGGGAATCTTACCCTCTTGTTAATTGTTTGATTTGAAATCAGATTTGAAGATGTGTTTGAACTGAAAAAGGATCATGGATGGTCAAGTGTGATATGTGGATTGTCTTCACTGATTGACACCCTGAATGCTTCCCAAGTCCTATATCCGAGTTGTGTGTGTTTTTGGATATGTGCTTTTGTACTATATCGAATTGATTGCCATTTTATCGAAAGCCATACACAGTTTTTTCAGAGCATCAAAAAGTCATATGATATGATGAGCTAATTTGGGGAGGGATGTTAATTGCTAAAAAAGACAGTTAACTCCGATGACAACCTGAAACATTTTGGCAACCATAAGTATACAGTTTTGTCCAAACTTGCAAGACCTTGTCTGACCTTTTCAGTGGGCCCCTTATTGAGGGCACTTTCAAAATCATGGGGGACATAATACAAGAAGACAGATCCCGTTAGAACATCGAAAATAACGAGTATGTCGCCATAATAAAAACTGCATGAAAGCAGACGGAAACAAAAATGCAAATAAATTGAAATCACCCTAGTCATGAACAAAGCTGTGACCAATGCATATGGTACCAACCAAAAACCACCTTAAGGCAAAAACGCTCTGTCACAACAAAGAAAGCAAGAACAACTGGCCCAATCAATTCAAAAATTAAAATAAAGATATAGTTAAACACAATCTGTCTCGTCTTTTATTGCTAAAAACGTATCTTGAACAAGGGGGTTGCAAGCAGTAAACGGAAAAGCCGTAGAGGTGACTCTTCCGAAATCATCGTGTGTAAGCGAATGAAGACTGCAAAGTAGCATAACGAAAAGTATGATACATATTGTGCGGGTTTACACAACTGACCTAGTGCTTGTTACATGATTTGATGAAGTTCATACTTTAGTTTGTAATGAATTATGTATGCTTGTCTATCAGTGATAATACAGAATTCCATTCTGGTAATGCTTTTGATCGCCTTCTGGAGAAACTGTAGTTTCCCTTTTTATGTTCAATATAATTTGATGAGAGTGTTCAATTTCTGAGAGTATGCAGAGCATTTGGTATTAATCATCGACGATTATTGTGGGAATTGGCTGAGTCATAATGCATAGAACTCACTGAATGTATATTGGCAAATCCACTGTTAACCTCAAATCGGCATAATGGCTCTACGAACTATTTAGCAACCATGCGCCACATGGACGGAGCATACAACAGCAATTTAACCATACATCAATTTCAAAGAGGCGAGATATGCTCACTTGCGTGAATGGAGACAAACACAAAAGACTGCCATCATGTTTAACATATCGATTCACTATATACACCAATTATTACAGGTTAATGTTTTCCTTTATCATGCCCCAATCAACATGAAAACAACGTTGTAGTAGAACTCTGTAATATCTCGACTCCTATAATCAAAGTACTGACTGTACTGATGTGACGATGCTTTTGAAGAGGATGGATATAAAAGCATCAATTTAAGTTTATCTACATCACCACAAATGTGTATGTGGGTACGAGAATTTTGGGTACTTAAAAAAATTTGGGTACGAAAAGATTGGGTACGAAAAAACATTGCAAAAAAAAAATTAGATACGAAAAAAATTGGGGTACGTAAAAGAATTTATGTACGAAAAAAAAAATTGGGTACGAAAAAAAATGTAGGTACAAAATCAAATTTGGGTACGATACACAATTTTGGTACGAAAAAAAAGTTGGGTTGGACAAAAAATTTGGGTACGAAATAAAGTTGGGTACGAACAAAAATTTGGGTACGAACAAAATTTGGGTACGAAACAAAATTTGGGTTCGAAAAAAAATTGGGTAGGACAAAAAATTGGGTACGAACAAAATTTGGGGGTACGTGGAAGAAGTACACGTGGACCCTTCGATTAATTTGAAAGATGACGGGAACCAAGCTGCCTCTACCTTTATCAATGGCCCTGGGGTGGGTAATGTGAACATGGATGGTCGAGAAAGAGCGTGTTGTCATAAAAGATGTTCAGTATTAATTTGAAGTCAATTGGTGAATAAATGAAGAAGTTATGTTATTCAAAATTGTTGGTGGGCGTGGTCTATGTGGGCGGGGCGCCCCATGGTTGGTAATGAGGCCATGCATAGTTGAGATTGACCGTATTGTCATAAGAGATGTTCAGTATTAATTTGAAGTAAATCGGTGTAGAAATGAAGAAGTTAATGTAAAATAACCTAAAAAAGATGAGTGAAAATCTCTGACCCGGCCCCACCCCAACCCCCATTGTTCACTATCTCCTCCTACACTATTAGCACTAGAACCTTAAAACTAACACACATGGTAGCTATGAGCATATGTGCGACGGTGCGCTTTCTGGAATTTTGATTTGACCCCTTGGTCAAAAGTTATGGGCGGGGGGCGAATTATAGACGTTATATTAATACTACAAGTCTTTACCAAATTATCAAGGCAATGCATTACAAACGCTTTATTTTTTATTTTTTCGAATGATAATTTTAGATTAATAAGCCAATATTTTAAGCATATGTCTTAGTGAGTAGTGTTATTTCGCTGATTTAAACATTACGTATACATCTGTTTTTGAATCCATGACAATAATTTTGAAATTTGTCATTTTTTCCAAACTGTGAACAAGTCCCTTTAAGTAACAAGCTTAAATATAAGCTCTTGCTTGATTTGCTATTACCAGGGCCAAGATGTGACCAGACAAACACATATATTGTTTTTCTTTTGGACGCCTCATATACCGTAGGAGATCGCGAATTCGTGTGAATGCTTATATTTATTAAAGAACTTCTCGCCGACGTTGACACGAAAAATGAAAAAGTCGAGTCAGCATTGTTACCTTTTCAACTGAAGCAACAATTTACATGAATCTTGGACAATTTTCAACGACAACTAGTCTCTCCGAGGCGGTTGCCGAGATCCCGTATGTTCCCGGTGGCAGAAATATTGCCGACGGCTTGCGAAAGTCCCGGACCGTATTATCCGACGGCCGACAACAAGTCGCCGGCAATGGAGGCAGCCGGCGGCAAAAAGTCCTTATACTGCGGGAGAGTCGGACATCGAATCCGCAGAGACGCTGTCTGAAGCCTAGAAGACGAAAGACGCTGGTGTTCATATATTTACCATTGGAATAAATATTGAGAATACCGAGGACAGAACACGGATAACTTCTCCGCCGGAAAATGAAAACAGATTTCTTCTTCTGAGATTAATCAGATTAATTTGAGAATATGCATTTTGTTCCTTGTGAAGGTAATGGGTAGCGTTCAGGAATGAATATGCATCCTTTACATAGTACGTTGTATAAATCCTTCAATAACACCATCTATTCTTTTCTTTTTTGTTACTTATCAGTTAACTTAATTAGTAGTTCGATTAGTTCTATAGCTGGTATATTGCCCTATATTTAAATAACCCAGTTTGATTTGGTAACGTAGTACAGTATGATTTATTTAATTCTTAAAGCATCGTTATCATCAGATAATAAGTTTATGTATTGGTATATATAATCTTATTTTGCTCGAATAGTTTAAGAAATTGAATAATGCGACCTATCTATATTTTACTGTAATATCATTGATATACATCGACATGAAATTTCATAATTTTTTAAACGATAACTTTTAAGTGCACACGTAAATTTGCGGATTTCTGATTGTGCAAAAAATATGATACTTTTTCGTCGATCCTTTTCCGATGTGTTTGTGCTAAAGTCGTAGATCGGTCAATCTACAAAAAAAAAGAAAAAGAAAATGAATGTCCCTCGAAGTATAATGATTTCACGGTACTGTTGTTCTGTGCATAAGCCTCTGTGTGTGGTAGCTAGAGTTATATGCATGTTTTCACATTGTCTTGATTTAATGCATGTAATAACACATATAACTACATGTTAAATATTCTTAATCTGTAATTTAAATTAGTTATATTCCAAATACGACATGTTCTAGTTGTCATGTACCGGCTATAACATAAAAGGTGTATTCGTCGATATGCGTCATCACACATAGGCTGTACATGTCACCTACAATAAATGTTCAGCATTCAATGAAAATAACTTTTCATTCTTAACATTTATATCCTAAGAAATCGAGCAATTTACACAATATCATTAAAGATGATTTTGTTCTACTTTTCAGCCACTCCAAAACCAGGTACGTTTAGCTAATTGCCATCTTTGTTCAAATGTGTTTAACTGTATTGATATAAACAATTGTCATTAAATGAGTAGTTTTGCAGATGAAAACAATAATAAAACAAGCCTCAGTGTATATTTTAAATTTAACGAATAATAACAACGTGTTTGTCAAGCCCCATCCTTTACAACTGTCTCTTTAATACATAAAAACTAGCATCGATCTGAGAAAACGGGGTTGACTGCGTATACGTAAAGTGCCATCCCAGATTAGCATGTGCAGTCCGAACAGGCTTATCAGGGACGACACTTCCCCTGTTATTGTGTTTTTCGTGAAAATGAAGTCTCTTCTTAGCAACAATCCGGTTTAGGCAGAAAATGTCGTCCCTGATAAGCTTGTGCGGACCGCACATGATGATCTGGGTCGACGCTTTCCGCACATGCATGTAGCCCCGTTTAATCAGAGCGAGGATCATTCAAAGAAAAAAACAAAGTGTTTTTCGAGCCCCAGCCTTTACAACTGTCTCTTTAATACATAAAATAATACAACTATCTTTTCAGAACCGACATGCGGCTTGTCGAAGGTAGACGCTGTTTTCATTCTGGACGCCTCGACCAGTGTCATGCACTTTAACTTCAGGAAAATGCTGAAATTCTGCATGGTTGGGTGATGTTTTCAAATAGAATTATGCGCAAAACTGAATTTGTTGTGTATTGTATAAGCCGCAGACTAAACAAACATGATAATGTACCTAAATTGTTCTAGTATTATCGATTACTTCCGATGCGATGAAGAGAATGAATCCTAGGTCCACTGTTATAAATCCTTGCTATCAGCGTAAACAATAACTCAACGTGTCGACTAAAACTACTATGGCAAGTCATTTTCAGCCGTCTTGTATATTTAACTATTTCTGTGTTGTGTGTTGTTTCCTGTATGCGACATATATCTTGATGACTTGATATACAGGACGGCTAAATGATAAAATATCGTCAGAGATTTAGGCTGTTATGGCCAACATGCGGGTTCATTAAGTCTTGAAATCTTATCCTAAGTCGACAAATCAATATTTTTTTTTGTCGTCATGTTCTTGTGAAAATGTCGTTGTTTTAGTCGACCCGTTGAGTTATTGTTTACGCAATAACACTTTTTTATATCATGCCGTCATAGAATTTTGACATCATCACAGCATCAGGGTGTACCATATACGTTTCCATATGTATTAGACCTGGAAGGTAGATGTGTTATTCTTTTGTGTTGGCGTGTGGGCGGCTTTTTCCAAAACCCGCCAAACACGCCAAATTCGTATGGCGAAATCAACCACTATTTTTTCACGCTTAACTCTCGAATACATTGTTTAAGGACATCGTGGACAAAGTCGACATCGACAGCGGGAGTGTTAGAATCGGTGTGGTAATCTACAGTTCGGACGTTGAAATCCAGTTCAATCTCAACCAATACCGAACCGCCAATGAGGTCAAGGTGGCCATCAACAACATTCCGTACCTTTACGGAAGCACGAACTCCGCCGACGCGCTCAAAACGATGCACAGCACGATGTTTACGGCGGCAAACGGCGACAGACCCGACGTTGATAACATCGCGTTCATGGTAACGGACGGTGTGTCTAATATCAACAGCAGACGGACGATACCGGAAGCTCAGGCTGCGATGAACAAGGGCATCAGGATTTATGCCATTGGTATGTTTGTATGTCTCCGAAGGAAGGCATCTACGTATCGCATCGTCCATCCTTCCTTCCATCTGTCCGTCCTTCCGTCCGTCAGTCTGTGCGGAGTATAACTCGAACAGTATTAATGGTTTCAAATCTTTAAATCTTCGTGTTCTGATAGAAGGCTTTGAAGAGAAGTGCAGAGTACAAGGACCATAACTATCATTTCAGGATATTTCATAGTTATTGCCTTTTTGTCAATTTTCTTGCAATAACTATTCAAATACTACTGTGTACATTGATAGAAGTTATGAGGAACAAGAAGCGCAAGTGTCTTATCAGTATTTTTGGAGTTTATCCATTGCTTAATTTGTGTATAGTCCTTTTCTCTTTCTCGTGCGGAGAGTAACTCAGGAAGAATTGTAGAAAATAAGACGAAACTTCATATCATGATAGAGGAAAAGTGAAGAGTACAAGAACTATAATTTTTGTAACGATTGAACAGAGAAACTGCCCATTAAAAAATGTTCTTGTGCAGAACAAAACTATATATATACATTGAAGGTATTTACATAAAGCTTAATAAATTGATAGATGACTTTGAGAATAAGTGCAAAGTACAAGAACTTCAACTATTTTATCAGTCGTTTCGGAGTTATTGCCATTTCATAATTTTTGTATAGAACATTTCTGTAGAGAAGTAATCTGCGAATATTGAAGCTATTTAAAATAATATTCATTTGCTGATATATGGCTTTAAGAGAAATGGGTCGTAACTCTAGTTTCAGTATTTATAGAGTTAATGCCCTTCGTTTATAATTCATGTGTTGAGCAAAAATTCATAAGTGTTGCAGATATTAAAGTGTTTGTTTTTTGGTACTACTATACATGCATTGAAGAGAATCTTACAAATATTTACATAAAAAAGGAACTCTAAGAGACAGTAAAGAGTACAAATATCATAACTCTTCCTTCAGTATTACAGAGTAATTGTTCTTTGACAAAATGTCTGATTTTAACATGGATCAGTAAAATTGCTCAGAATAGGTATTATTAGGTTAAATCACCCCCGGGTTATGATTGGAACACTGAGAAAAAATATAGGCCAAACAAAAAATTAAATATGGTTTTAATTTTCCCTTTGTATTGGCCTAACCGACACGAGAGATTTAGATGGCATGGCCTCGAAACCGCCATTATATGTGGTTATTATTCTTCCTAGGTATCGGCCTCACCGACACGCGAGAGTTGAATGGTATGGGATCGGATCCCAAGTCTGACAACGTGTTCATTGTGAAGCATTTCGACGATCTCAATGACGTCATACAGAAGATCTTCGGCGGAGCGGCTTCCTCTGCTTGTGGTAATTGCCTCATTTGTTTTTACGAAAGAACATTTAGCTTCAATCGTGATACATCGGCTATCTCCAGAATTCTCCTTGGGATAGATTTATGCAATAAATCATCTGCTGATCCAGAGTGCATTTAGCTCATAGCTGGATCACCTTTTATTATTGTTTTATATGACATACTACTATGAGTTGTATTTACATGTGTAATGTATACAATGGGCAATGGGTAATTATCTGACTACAAGCTTTATTTTACAACAACAATTATATTCATGAATGATTTTGTTTTTGTCATAAACATGTCGATACCAGTATGTCACATTGAATGCAATTTTGTGTATGAAATTGCTATATGTGAATTCGCAGACTTTATCCCTTGTCTGGAAGCGTAACTTTAATATACAGGAATAATGAAACTCCATAAACATAATCAGGATTGAAATTCAAGAAGCAAATAGGCATGAATATAGGAATACATTTAAGCTAAGATAAATTATCTCTGCTTAACAGCACCGGACCTTCCGCCGGTCGCAAACGCCGGAAGTGACGTAGAGCGGCAATTCCCAGTGGCGCTTATTACCCTTGACGGTCGCGCATCTACCGACGACAAAGCCGTCGTCAAGTACAAGTGGACGCTTCAGGAGGGCGCGAGGGTCCGCACGTGGGACACCCAGACGGTAAACCTCGACAACCAACCCGTCGGCGTCTATACCTTCACGTTGACTGTCGAGGATGAGAAGGGACAGCGGGACGACGACACGGTCAAGGTCACCGTGCTGGGTAAGATTAATATGAGCAGCGTTATGGGAAATCTGGACTTAATGCATGGGCGTAAAGTGGAACCTATGCTTTGTATATAGCCTTCTTTGTACTCTGCGTACACAGGAGATTGATTATCTGCATGTGTGCAATATATTCTAGAACTCAATCACCATTTGAATAGATAATGACTGCTTTTAAATTATTGGACAGTTGCAAACTGCCGTGTTGCTTGCCAGCAATCTTAAATTGTTGTACGGTGCAAGAAAGATATTTATGTATTTTATGTTTATAACAATGTTATATAAAACAATAATATTATTGTATTTGTATATAAACAAAGAATTATATAATTGCAATTATAAATCCTACTGACAGTACTGGTGTGACGATGCTTTTGAAGAGGATGGATATAAAAGCATCAATTTAGGTTTATCTACATCACCACAATTGTGTATGTCGGTACAAAAATGTTGGGTACGAACAAAAATTTGTGAACGAACATTTCGGGTACGAAAACAATTTGGGTGCGAAACAAAATTTAGGTAAGACAAAAAATGGGTACGAAACAAAATTGGGTACGAAAATTTTGGGTACGAAAAAATTATGCCAAAAAAATAAGGGCACGAAACAAAATTTGGTTACGAAAAAAAATTTGGGTACACACAAAATTTGGTAACGAAAAAAAAATGGGTACGAAAAAATTGGATACGAACAAAAAAATTAGGAACGAAAACAAATTTGGGTACGAAAAAATATTGGGTACGAAAAACATTTGGGTATGGACTATTTTGGGTACGAAAAACAATTTGGGGTACGGGGAAGTGGTACACGTGGGGAACTTGACCCATTCAGCGAAATTGGGAGGCGGGTTACATTCTCGATCAAAACTAAAAATAACAAGAAATGGCGCGGCTGCGGCCGACGCGTATCCCTATGGGATACCAAAGGGGACGAAACTTTAACTTCTGCTGCAGCTGAAAAAAAATGCTGTAGCTGTAGCAGCATTGTTTTCTGCTACAGCAGAAAAATCCTGCTCGAGCAGCATTTAAATGATGCTACAGCAACAATTTGCTGCTCGAGCAGCATTTGTTTTTCTGCTGTGGCAGAAATGCCTGCTCGAGCAGCATTTATTTTTAGATTACGCCCTTGAACCCGTCAGCCAATCAAATTTGAGCTTACAAACGTCGTTATAAGCTATCTCTACGGAAACGAAATAGACCTGAAAAAAACTTTAAATGCCATAATCTAAAAATAAATGCTGCCCGAGTAGGATTTTTCTGCTATAGCAGAAAAAAAATGCTGCTCAAGCAGCAAATTGCTGTTGTAGCGGCATTTGAATGCTGCTCGAGCAGGATTTTTCTGCCGCAGCAGAAATAAATGGTGCTCTACCAGCATTACATAAAGCGCGGCTCAATTAATTATTGAGTCTACGCCTAAGATTGGTCAATACAGCGAATAAGAAACTTAGGCGGGTTTAAATGCGCACCGAATTGCAGACTTAGATCAGAACTAACCTTAAATACTAACGTTCACAATACACAAATAGCGCATATAATTGAAATCAAAATTGAACAGCAAAAGAAGCGAATATCGAATCAAGATAAACAAAATCGAATCAATCGCTTTTATTATAATTACCTGAAAAAAAATAGATTCGCAACGTACTCAAGCTAACGCAATGTTTCGAAGACAAGTTAAAATCATGTTTGTTAATATCTTCACAAGAAAGCAGTATACAATATAAATTGTATCTAAAGCCGTAAAATATGCTTACAATAGCATGTTTGGTACGCAAGGATAACAACTGTTTGCATTTGTATTAATTAGGTCACAGCACTAGGTCTGCATGTATTTATGTCCATTACAACACATCAACTGTTTCAGGTAAGACGTGCATGGACGCCCAGAATTGTGTGGCCTTAAGTATGAACATAACTATGGATGTTGTAGAGCTCGCCAAGCCGAAAACAAAGTTTGGATATGTCCCTGAACTGATGAAACATATATGCGGGTATGGAAGAAAATACTATGTCTTGTTTGATTTTTTAATTTGCAATTAATAAAATAATTGAATGGCCAAATCATGCAATTTTACGAATTTATTTTGTGCAGAACATTTTCGGAGATTTTCCGTTGCATTACGCCGCAAGTTGAGACTGAATGCACAATGGTTGTGGACGGTGTTCGCAACATCTCTGCCCTGGTCCAGATGGGCTTGCCGCCAGGTATAATGTTTCCCAAGTACGAGACACTGAGGATGCTGGCCAATGAAAGCTGTCCGAAGCTGCAAACGGGTACGCTTGTTTTTGTCTCAGGAAACCATCGTTCAATACAAATACACTAAATATGTATTTATTCATTTTACCTTAAGATCTTTTATTATATGAATTTATATAGTACTCCTCTACTGGCAAATTAAGAAAAAAAAATATATATACATTGTTTATGTATAATGTTTCTTTTAGTATAACGTTATTGCCTTCAAAACAGGAATATTGACAATCCGCAAAACGATATTTTATTTTGTTAGTTTTGTGTGTATGTATCCTATAGAATGAACGTTTGGACGGATAGCTATAGACTTAATCGAATATATTTCATGTTTGTATCTTGTTTTCGGAACATTTCGCAATATAAATATAATATCTATGTTTTTATTCATTCTTAAGATCTTTAATGAAAAAAACGCATATACAATTCTTTTAATGCGTGTAACTTTGGATTTAAACGAATCTTTCATATTTATCTTTAGAAATCAGTGCTTATTTGATACTGTCGATGTAAATCCAAAACATAGGTGAGGCAATTGCTGATATGATATTTTCCAAACTGGAAATAAGGGAAATAAATATGTGCTTATTTTGATTGTTTTCACTATTGTCTATGAGGAACCTCAACAAAGGCAATGAAACGTTCATGTTTGTCTATAGATTTCGGAACATCCCGGTGTACCCATGACAATCTCCAGACACAGATGTTCGAGGACTGCATTACCAGAGTAAACACAACTTATACAACTCCGGTCAAAAAGGTTTCCTGCGAGTAAGTTCATTTGAATCATTATTTGAAACATTATATCAATATTATTATGGGGGGTGTTGTGTTGTCAAATGCACACATAACGTTGATATAAAGAGATATTATTGCTATCCCATAACGATGTGTAGTTGTATGTTTTATGTTTTTGTTTAGTGGTCGACATTTTAGTTACCTATCGGAACGATAAACGAAATAAATTATGTGTTTTCAAACGATGAATGATACTTCTCAGGGATGTGTATAATATAATGCTAGGATCTTAAATTGTGTCAAATAAATTAAGATATAACGGACTTGTTAATTTATTACTTTTCACCATGTCCGAATATGCTGCAATTATGTTGTTCTGGCAAACAGTTGTTATGAAGTAAAACAAATTTAAATTGAATGGGTTAACATTCTCTGTCAATGTAATTTGATTGGAAAAAACCTCTTGTTTAAAGCAAACAATTCTAGACTAAGTGTGATGTTCGCAAAGACATTCAACGCAAAGGTCATATAATTATATAATGCAAAATATATACTACTATGTTGTATAAAGGGTCGGCGTTTCATTCAGCTATGTAAATAGGATGTGCTTCTATAGATTTATTGATGTTTCTTTGGAAGATTAAAGGTATGAGTGTACACACAATAGATCCAGGAAGACAATATATACGTAATAACTTTATCAAAACAATTCCTCAATTCTCTGATTATCCTCCTTGAATGAACGTGTCGGCATTGCGCCTTTATCAAACTACTGTTGGTTTGAAATGTGTTGTTAAAGATGTACACATGTAGTCAAACAATTGTTTCCATAGTTTGATTATAAACGCGCAATGCTGACACGGTGAAAAAGGTTGAATAATTAGAGGATTCATTGTAATGTAATATCCCGCAGGATAATTGAAAAGTCCTCATTTGTTTACCTCAGAGCCGTTGATGCGCGTCTGGCCTGTCTCTTTGACACCCTGGTCGCTCAATGCGGGAAGGGACACTACGACGGTATTGTCAAAAACGCCATCTACTTCTTCACTGACGAGTCTCTTACCTGTGACCGTGACGAGCCGCTCTCCTCTGACCGTCACGTGACGGTCCCATCGAACCGCAGCTCGGCTGCCTTGGCGCACCTCATTTTGATGACGTTTTTCTTTGCTTTGCTGTTCTTAATGATCATGTCCTAAGCTTAAGAAATATTCATAATTATAGATGTTATTGGATTTGCTTTTCATTACAAAAAAATGGCAATTGGGACATTATCACGGTAAAGTTCATAGCCTAAATATGAATTAAGTACTTTAAACTTTACCATATGAAGTTTTAATGTGTACATGTTCAAAAACTAATTAAGTGAAAATGCAAAAAAATATATCAAGTATTCGGAAAATAAAAGCACATCATTTGTTTTTTATTTTTTTATAAAAACGTTAGGTTAAATAAATTATAAAAGTTTACTATGTCCAAATTAGAAAGCGTGAATATGGTAAACCATTGGCAAATTGATAGAACAAATACAAGCTTATAAATATTAAAGTTGGTAATTGTTGACCGAGAGGCAGTAGTTCTTTAATTTTGTTCTTCCTTATTATTGTGTTCTCGTTTATTTTGTGATATTTATATTTGTAAATGTAATATTCGCATAGTGGAATATTAAAGCAACCAACGACCGTTTGCCTTTTAGGCCTTTACATCATGTATTTAACTGCTTATAACTGTTGGAAATATAACCGTCTGTTGATAAACGTACTTTATTTGCCAAACACATTTCTGCTCCAACTAATTGTGTCGTTTTCTGAGAAAACTGGGAACAATGCATGTGCGTAAAGTGTCGTCCCAGTCTGCACAGGCTAATCCGGGACGACACTTTCCGCCAAAACTGAATTTTCGCTAAGAAGAGACATCATTTAAACGAAAAATTACATAAAAGCGGAAATTGTCGTCCCTGATTAGCCTGTGCGGACTCACAGGCTGATCTGGGATGACAGTTTACGCACAAGCATTATGCCCAGTTTTCCCAGAACACGACACATAATTGAACTGGAGATCATTCTACTCCGTAGTCTGTATTAATCGAAAGATACGAAGTAGCTATACAAGTACACAAGCATTTCCATCTATTGTTAAAATATGATTTGACATATGGGTTTTACGTTCTTGTCTATCCACGTGTTATGTACATTGAATATATATTATATCAATAGTCAACCTTAAGGCGTTTTGTTTTGTATGTTTCTACGTTAGTTTTACTTTTTTGCCTATAAGAAAAGTATGAATGAGTATTGAAGTGTTGTTATTATTGGGACGTAAATAGTTTAATTTTGGGTAGGAAGGATAACTGACGAGCTGGACAACATCACATTGTCCCATTCCCATACGAATGAGTAGTTTGGCTTAACGACATGATCGAGATCTGTTTCACAATGAGATGTTTATTCTTCGTCCAGAAAACGAGGACTTGAGGCTCCAACACGAGATGAAAGCTATAGTCAAGGATACCATTGCACCAGGTCGAATTGAAACGAGGCTGATGCCCACACTAATGCCATATATCTCCGGAGACGTATACCTCGTGTATCGCATGCAGCAAAGAACAATTTGATGTCAAATATGATCGTTCAGGATCATTGCAGCATAATGAGACACACGAGCAAGCATGTACACACGTGAAGAGTAGAACAACGGATAAGAAAGCTTTGTATTTTTCTGCTTTCTATCGACAGCAAGCATAATGTATTGTTAGCAATTAATCTTCTAGGAATAATGATTATGACAAAAAAAATATCATTCAAAGAAAGCTTCCTTCTCTTATACAAAAATAACATAAAATAACATAACGCAAACGAAAGCAGAACACCCGAAAAACAACTTGGTTGAGCTCGCATAATACATACGAACGCTCACCACTAATTAGAAAGCTGCGTCATTCGCATTCGAGCCAGGATCACACCGATTTTTTAAAGAAAAGCTGGTTTGATGGACAAAGCGATTGATTAATAAAGTGACACAGTATACCGTCATACCTATGCTTGTTTTTTTTACAAATAATAGCTTTCGTTGTGCGTTTATAGTCTCGGAGAAGTTCTTGTTAACTTAGTTCGTCCTTAAATGTATGATGATATAATTAGGCTAAGAAATATTTAGAAACAAACATCCCCGACATTAGTCTAAACTATTTGATCTCATTTGATATTTGTTACGATCTTTATAACAAGCACATCCAACTGACATCGACGCCGTATATCTTTCTTAAAGATATTTCTTGTTCATTTTTTAAAACAAATACTATATAAATTGGGATTAAAAGCGGCATCTTAATGAATACTAACATGCGATATATTTCAACCGTGAAGAACAAACTAATATTGAATACATTATATGCCATATAAAGATACAAATAATATGATCTGATGAAGTATGATTTATATTTTCGTGCACGTGTGTGCAGTTTAAATATGTGTACACATATATTTAAGAACAATATCCTATACTCAATGTCTTATACTCTGCAGTTACTAGCATATATACGAGTACACAAGTACATAATCAATGTAATATGTATTATGTATTGATTAATAAGCTAATATACAAAAGAATGAAACAGTGTATACATTACTATACAGTACATGTTAAATGAACTATTAATTGATAACTAAACTGTAGTATAAACAAGAATTACAAAATGCATGCATTACTATGCAATACACTACATAACAAACATTTCATGCGGTTCATAAGCGACTGACAACTAAAATGCAACAACAATTCAAACTTATTTCTTTTTAAATGGAACTAAGTGGCAAATCTATGTCATACACTGGTTTCATGACAAAGGAATCACAACTTTTAGAAATCAAATTATAAACAGAACTTAAAAGTTGAAAAACACAATTTTTTATATAAGAATATTGAAGAACTAAAACATTTAAACTCTGCAATAAATACTTTACAGAGCTCACATTTGAAAGGTCATATGATAAGGTTACAATTTACCTTGCCTTTGCTTGGTGATAATCCATCTTAATATTTGTGCAGCCTAGAAAAAATAATGCAATAGCAAAATCAATATATAAACTAAATCATGAAAATAACGACCAGATTGGTTCAATTAAAGGGAGATACATAGGGGAAATACACGGATAATTTATGGCATTATGCACTACATAAAACATGATATTTCAGATTTACTTCTCCTAATATACTTCGAAAAAGCATAATTAACGAAAAAGAATGGAATTGCTTTTTTGAACTACCCTTTTTGATAACCAATGATATGAAGGTTCAGTGGTTCAAATACAAAATAATTCACAATTTACTTGGACAAAATAGTTTTAATTATGAAAATTACTTATAATCCATAATATCCATTTTTGAAATTAAGCGAGGACACATTTTGAATACATCTTGTGGGAATGTGTGTTGTATCAAGATATCTAATTATCGACGAGATGTTACCATGAATAAGACAATGTTTCTTCATGGATATTCAACAAAGTCTGCTAGAACCATAATAAATAATGTTATTTTGTTTATTAAGCTATACGTATACAAGTGTGATGAAGAAATGCATTTCAAGCATTAAAGGAGTCAAGACATACACAAACTAGCACATAATCATGTAACACGTGACTGCAGAGTACCAGAAAGACAAAAGGTTACTGATGACAGACGTACTACATCGTAATATAGCACAAATAAGTTTGGCATTGTTTCGTCGGTATGTAACCAACATGACTCGCACACATGTAAGTGTAGTTTAATTATTGCTTATGATGATGAAAATCAACATACACCACATTGCTTATGATTGAATAATGTTAGATGTAGCACAATAAATAATGTAGACACTGATATATCATCTCTGGATAATAACGTTATTATGGAATCTGACATACAATTTGCTTTAAAATGTAAAATAAATAATGATTGCTTTATTCCATTAACATATAAAGTTTTGCGTATTATGCATTTGAATATCCAACATGTTTTGCCTAAATTGGATGCAATTCGTGTTTATTTACACGAAAATAGTTCTTTAGATAGAGTAGGCTTTTGTGAAAAAAATTTTAAATGATAAAACGGAGATTAATACCATATCAATTTCCGGTTACAGCACTGTAAGACGTGATAGGGCTTTTTCTGCTGGAGGCGGTATAATAATTTATATTAAAGATAGCATCTCTTTTGTACGTAGACATGATTTAGAAAGTGACGATATTGAATCTATTTGGCTAAAAACAAATTAAAGTACAAACACTATCTTATTAACTTTGTTTATCGCCCTCCAAATAGCCCTCAATCTTGGATTGACTCATTTGAATTACAGATAAATAAGGCAGACATGGAAGATTGTAATTTGTATTCGACCGGGGATTTTAATTTTCCATGTTTAAGCCAAAACATATTTAACAATAAGAAAGGGGAAAAACTTTTCACTGATTTTAATTTAAAACAACATGTGTCTTTTCCAACAACAGTTACTGAACTTTCATCATCAATATAAGACCATTTGTATTCAAAATATGACGACATTTCTGAGTCGATCATACCAAAAATAGGCATAAGTGACCATTACCCAGTAGTTTTAACATTAAGCGTCAAAGGTAAAATTGTTAAGACAGAAGATCATACAATTATTAAGTACAGATGTTTTAACAAATTTAATGAAATCAATTTTCATGACGACTTAGCAAATGCTAATTTTAATATAGTTGAAAAAATAGAGAATACTAATGAGGCATTTAAAGTATTTTATAACATATTAAACTCAGTTATTAATAAGAATGTCCCTATCAAATATAAAAAAGTAAAGAGATTACAACAACCTGGTTGGTATAACGAAAACGTTAAAAAGCCAGGTCTTTGAGGGGTAAATATAAACGCTAATCTAATTGGCCACAATATAAGTTGTGCCGTAATAAGAGTAATAGTGCAATCAAATTGGCTATAAAAGAATATTTGTCGGTACAAAACAAAACAAGTGCGAAATCGCTCTGGGAAACTATTAAATTAGCATCAAATGAATACGAAGAATCCTCTATTTTGCCAAACGTTATAAGGAAGGATGATCAAATAATATCCGGTAAAACAAATGTAGCTAATACACTTAATGACCACTTTGTTGACATCTCGAAGCTTATTAAAAAGACTGCATTTACTGAACACGATTTCAACTTACTGGAAACATGATGCTAAGCTAGATTCTAAGCATGTCTCTGTTCAGTGTATTACTTCATTAGAAGTTAGTTCTTTAATTGATCCACTACATTCAAACAAATCTGCTGGGGCTGATGGTATAGGGCCCAGAATTATTAAACTTTGCAAAGAATTCATAAAACAACCAATCACTGCTCTTATAAATAACTGTATATCACATGGAACCTCTCCAGAAATGCTTAAAATTGCAAACGTTGTACCTTTATACAATGGGGGATCGGTAGAAGATCCCAATAATTATAGACCAATATCACTTTTACCTACTATATCTAAAATATTTGAAAAGCATATAGCTAAATAATTGTATATATATCTAGAATCTACAGGTCTATTAAACAAAACTCAGTCTGGTTTTTGCAAATATCATTCTTGCCAAACAGCATTGATTAATATAGTTGATGCATGGCTTAAACACATTGATAATTAAAATATGGCTTGTACAATTTTCTTGGATATAAAAAAGCATTTTATCTTGTGGACCATAGGGTTCTTTTATACCAATTAAAACTTTACCATTTTAATGATAGATCATGCGACCTATTGTCTTAATATCTCTGCAATCGATTTCAGTATATCAAAGCAGAAAACACTACCTCTACTTGTAAAAGCATCATTGCTGGTGTTCCCCAAGGATCTTTTTTGGGAGCTCTTCTATTTCTTATTTACTTTAATGATCTTTCGTTAAATCTTACATGTAATTATGCAATGTATGCTGATGATACAACATGGCACTCTGTGGGACCGAATATTTAAACAGTTCAAAATGAGCTACAAACAAATCTTTCGATTGTAAATGAATGGTGCCAAAATAATAACATGATTATTTATCCACTTAAAACTACTTGTATGGTATTAGGGTCGAAACGGAAAGTTCAAAATTAACAAATCTAAAACTTAAATTTCAGATACAGTGATCAAAACTGTAAAGTGTCAAAAACTTCTTGGCCTTTATATTGACAATACTCTATCTTGGGAACTACACATTGACAGAGTTTGTAACAAAATGTCGTCTCAAATGTTTCTTCTGCAAAAAATAAACCCATATTTAACCCTTGAAATGCGTAAGCTCTTCTATAATGGTTATATCTCACCTATATCCGACTACGCATGCGTTACATGGAGTTCAGCGGCCAAAACAGAAATTAATAGAACAGTTAAAATACAAAAGCATTGTGGTGCTCATATATTTCAAATAAAAAGTACAACACCAATTCCCAATTCAAGAACCCTATTTAAAGATCTAAACTGGTTGACTTTCGAACAGCGTAATCACGGCAGTTATTTTATTTAAAGCATTTCACAATCAAACCCCAACATACATACGTGACCTTTTGACGCCTTCACAAAATAAGCACTATAACTTGCGATCTTGCGAAAAGGGGATTTAAAGCTTGTGCGAATACCCAAAACAAACAAAAATTTGGAATTCGTTACCCCAATCTATACGACAAACAAACAATTTAATGACATTTAAGAAAACATTTAAAGCTTATCTTTGTACCACCCTTTATGAAAAACACTGAACATGCTTCATGTTTGTTAAGTAAATAACCTTAGATTAATGTTTGAATATTGTTCTTGCATAATTGGTAACTGTAGTTTTATGTCTGTCATTTGTTATGATTGTTTTTGTACTTGCATGCATGCGTGTGTGTTTAAGAGTGTGGTTCTTTTAATTATGATATATTTCATTATTAGTGTGCATGCATATATGATTATTTATGTTTTGTTCTTATTGCTTAAGATGAAATTTCAAAATTCAAACTAACAAAAGCAAACAAAGAAACATGTATATTATAACGCCTTTTATTGTCATACTTATCCATGCCATCCATTATTGAAAAATATAAACAAAGAAACTAAATTGTAATACAACACCATAACGATATCCCGTTACATATTTAAAAAAACCAATAAGCGGATGTGTCCAAATATATTGATGATATCCTTTAGTCATACTGAAATACAATTTCCATATTACACTCACAATACATGTGTTATTAACATTTATCAGACAATCAACTACTAGTGTGCATATTACCGTCAACATTGTCATTATTTCATGTTATTCTATTTTTAGTTAACTTATATTAAGTTTGACGTTTATGACGGATTATGCCTAATACAAGCATCAATTTGTTTTATATATACGAACATTATTAAACATAGTATATACAAGTACTTTTCAAAAAAATCATTTTTGCGGAAAGCAAGAACGACGAATGAGTGACCCCATAAAAGCATTGACAGGCAGGGCAAACACAAAAATAGCAGAATCAGTATTCCAAAGATAATGATATATTATTTAGTCATTGAGTAATAATACTATACATATATTATTGTTATTTGTTTAAATTTTAAATTTAGAAATGGTGACCTGCCTATTTGATCTCAGGGGTAAACATAAAGGTTTTGCAAAATGTCCTTATAGTCTTATACAAGTATGCCAAAATTTGTCTGGACATCGTGAGCACTTTCTGAAAACAATTGCACGGTCAAGGTATATTTAATGTTCTTTTTAGTAATTACATTTTTTTTTCACCAACAGACAGACGGGCGGATGGACAGAGGAAAGAATTGACAAACACCAATGTAGAAAACTTATAGATGCAACTTTATTCAAAGTTACCTAGGTAATTTCTGATGTACTTTGTGGGTTAGCAAAGTATTTCATTTATTGCGGCGAGCTAACACACGGATGGATAAACATAGGAAGTGATGGTGAGACACACATTAAGAAACAGGTTTGGTGATAATATATAATGTACTGTTTGAGTTATTAATTTTGTTCTAGGTTTAGTAACTTGACCTGACCATTGGAGGATGATTAAAAAATGCATTGTGCATAATTATGACAATGCCCTTTATAGCAAGACAAAGTTTCATCCAAGAAACCGGTCGAGGACTTATAACTAAATCACAGTCCTTACAACAGGCCTAGATTTATTCACATGCCGTATATGTGTAACAAAAACTTTAACCGCAATTCAAATTTTGCATTTCATCGTCATCGACAATTGCAATTATGTAGGTCTGGGTTGCAACTATAGTTGAACAACGGTAATACATGTATTATGTTTTACTGCTCTTTATATTTTAATGTCGTTGCTATGACTTTACTTTTACATTTAAAATTATTTTATTTAATTAACAAGGTGACCTCGGATTCTATTATATTGTTGTGCTTTTCAGCTTGTTGCATAGTTGCATAGTGTATCCTAGCATTGTATTCTGTATAGAACTGGCGATAAGTCCATTTCCAAAAATACATGAATTGTAATGTTTCTAACTTAATGGCGCAAATAAAGTTTCATGTTATAAGCCGTATTTCTTTTTGCGCACGGTGTGGTTGGTAAACATGTGTGACTTGGTGTTGTTGAGAAAACTTATACACAACAAATTATCGTAAAAGAAAATGTTTATCGTTTGATCAACACAACATTACGAAAGCGATGTAAGACATGATTATATCGTAAGAAATTAAGAATACACATTTTCAAGAAGGACAATTGTTCTACTTAAATTGACGCATTTATTTCATACTGAGATTACCGTCGGTGAAAGGCAAAAATAATATTCAGTTGGAATCCGCGTAATTGGACGACTTATAACCATTCCAATATATATTTTGAAAAGTCGGGTCAGGTTTGGGCTTGAGATGAAAGAATCATAACGTTTAAACTCAGATAGAAACGAAGCTCATATTTTGTATTACAGAATTTATTATGTTGAATGTATGCTGTACCTGTTTGGATTGGGGAACTCTTTTGATAAAAAGACAATGGCTTGTGAGTTGGAGCGAGCGTTGTTTTGTCGTCTACACATGTGCTGATGCATGGCTAAGTGCTACTATTGTGGTAGCCAACAGCAAACCCATTTTTAATCGATATACACTCTTATTGAAACAAAGATATAATAACATGTTCATAAAGGTACTTCTTGCAAAAAAACAATCTCGATAAATATTTATTTAAATAACACATCTAATAAGTAAGCTCATTAAATCTCTAAATACTATCACACATAATCGTTGTCTGCAAGAATAAACACAATATATTTAAATATTTATATTAGGATACCACATTCAATTTTGGATACAATACCCGTAAATTGTTCTTAACAGTTTAACTTTTTTGTAAAATGTTAAACACCGAAATCAAACATATAACACATACAAAGTTCACATTGATAGGTGTAAGGTCAGTTATGTTAAAAGTCGTCTGTTGTTCAAACTGTGTATTTTTACCATCACTTCAAAATAATGAATAAACTATGAATATGATTGATGTTAGAGCTAACTATAGCTGAAATAATTAAACACGTTTAAATAATTCTTTCAAATCTGTTGAATGTCGTCGAAATAGAAAAGTAGAATATGATGTACACACATCTAAAGGTTTTACATATGATATTGAAATATTACATTTAACAACATTACGCCACTGTGATTCACAGTTGACAATACGAATCAACACATATACAGAGCAACACATCACTATATTACACACAATCTCTACAAAAAGCCATGCAGATTAACGAACTTGATTTTCAAAAATATTTCAACTAATTAATTAGAAAATATGTCACTCAACTTATGAATCGACACAAAACATACATTATCATAACCCATAAACAGTTCACTCATGCATACGTCTTACATCGCTTTTATGCCGTTTATCAATATTTGAGAAACCACAATCAAATGTTACATTTCAGAAATACATGAAATTGAGTTACCATATAAACAAACGCATATGTTGTGATTTAATATGTATATGTTTGTTTTTTTAATCGACATAAATGTATAGACTGTTTTAACTCTATTTAAACGACTTCATTTAGAACTATATACATATATTTGCACTGTGCACAAATACAGTTAAAGTATAACAATCTCACATTATGTATGAACCGAAATTATTCCATACTGAACAGTTTCGTTCAATGTCAGTACACAATAAAAATGTATTCATATATTGGTCACTTTTCAACAAGCAGCTTTAAAATTACCAATCGCGCGATTGTCAACACATAATCACATCGTACATAATTAATTAAGGCACTCGACAATTTGCCTGTTAACAGTTATTAATAAGCATCACACCATATCTATATTACATTCATATGAACAACCTAAATAATGAAATCACAGAATGCTGGTTAGTAGTCCTGGTATTTGTTACATATTAACGTTTGAACACTACGCCACAAACCTGTTATTAATCAGACATTCTTAGTGTGAGTTCAATAACGTTATAACAATAATATATTCAATTTTCGTCTCAATAAGTCATGTATGTTGGAATACAATACAAATGCACATGTAGTATGAGATATCGTGGTTTGTGGTGTGTAAAACTATTTAGCATTTGGAATAAACAACACACATCAAGGCATTTGCTCCATTAGAGTTACGAACAAAAACGACCTGGAATTGTTTAACACTTTCGTTTAGAATACTAATGTTATTGTTAAGAATGTTTTATATTTCAATATGTTAACGAATACAACTGATCCAAATAAATTGCCTGCAATTGCATTTTGCTGATGACGCCGAACAGCTTTATGCCAATATATACATTGCTGTGAAGAATCAAAGGAGAAGCAGCCACAAAAACGAATTCAGCAACATCAGTTGTGGGACATGAAGTACAACCGGAATAATCAGAGCTGGAAATCAAAGAAAACGTGAAACTCATAAATTGTTATTTTTTTCGCATGTTTCCATAGAGAAACATAGCCCAGGATTGAGTTTCTGCTTTTGATGACGTTTATGTTACACTCGATTTTTAAAGGCCAAAACATCATTGTCAAATTGTCAATATAAAACGCATTAAAGAAATGCTGAAGACGATCGCACTTATTAATAAAATATGAAATCGAAGCCGTTAAGAATCGAGGTTATTTTTTCTAATATGGTGTCGACATGATGCTAGAAATGTGTCGGTGTAATGCATCCAATAAACCACTTAAGCCCTTATGACAAATACTTAAAAAAAATTATAATTAAAACAAATGCTTTTCACGTAAACAAATGCACTCAAATCGATAATGTATTATGGAAATGAGAATATTGCGTACGTACTTGAACCGTCGTTTTCTGAGCTGGAATTCTGAAATCAGAATGACAAACATGAATCATCGGTCACCATTATGCACCAAGATTCACTTCTGAAATATAGCACTACACTTGAGTGGTAGTCGCATTGTTCTTATCAATGTTGAGTCAAGAGATGTTATAGTATAAAGACGATGAGCATATATTTAATCAGACGTGTAACCAGATAAATGGTATGATTAATAATGTATTAGGAATATATAGTAAAAGACAGCTTCTTTGATTTCATAGATATGATTAACCCAACTGAAAACTTAGTATCATTGCTATGCCTGTTTCGAAGTTTAACATCTATACGTTTAAAGATGTTGTTTACAACAATAGAACGTAACATTGATAGTATATTAATCAGATTGCATCAAATATGTGGGTCCCCATTAGTTTAATTACTATATTAAGAATATATTCCAAGACAAAATTACACATGGCTCGAGGTGGAGGTGCTCAACCGTTTAATGAACAGTTAAGTCAAATGATAAGTTTACGTAATTATGGCAACAGTAAACTATAGGTGTTATTAATATTCATATAAGAAGCAATGTGTTTTCTCTACGACTTTCAACATAGCAATGTATTCAAAATAAATTCAAAGTTTTAAATAGCCAATACACACAGTTAAAATTCATCAGCACCCACAGGAACAAATGAACAAAACCGGATCATTCGCCTTTGAACGTTTAATAAAATCCGTTTTAAGGATCTCCAAACCGCACACTTGGCAAATTAATATTCATAAAACATTTAAGTTTTAATAATAATTAACCATATAGGACCACAATTGAAATATCAAATATCAATAAAAGGAATAAGTTTCAATTTTATTACAAATTGGCTACTCTATTGTTAAATACAGACCAGAGCATTAGTACCGTATATTTCTAAAGCACATTGATATGAAACCAAAGCGAGTATAAACTACATTGCGTCTGTAGTTAAAAGCTTTAGAGACATTGATATGACCAACGTTGTTCAATTCAGGATAAAGCAACAATATGGTTGTAAAAGGCTAAATTACAAAGCTTGTTTGTGTTTATCTATCTTTAATCAAATATTAAAGTACAATGTAGTTTGTTTATGAATTACAATTTATATAATATGGCTTAGCAAACAACCAATATTCTTAATCTGAAAAGCATTTAAACAATGAATATCCGCAACAGATGACCGACATGCGTAAGTAATTATATAATGTAACTGGCTTGGCATCCGATTACGGCATACTTTTAAATGTGATTCAATTTAAAATTACATGTTCAACTTACTTAAAAAACAAAGTTGTACGATCTAAAATAAATAATACGAAGAAAAGATTTACTGTGTGATCAGTGTTTAATTGTGTGCATACTCACCTTAAATAAACCCATGACGAACACTGTTAACTTATTTAGGAATATCAAATCATTTTTTATTTTTTAATGGGGTTTTGTATTTAATACCTAAACAGCTCGTCTCCATATTTAAATAATTTTACAATTTTATAACGTTTATCATAACACACTTATTTCAATTATAATTCCGTTAGTATAAGTAAATGCAAATACAACATGCAATTGTACTAGTTATTAACATTCTGCAGTAGAGTTCACACCTCACTGTGTCTTTAAGTATTCAGTATTCTGACTATAGTCAAACGAGTTAGATACTTTGAGACTATGATATGGAGCAGCAGTGTTTGTATAATTGAGCAATAATAACAAGTGTCAGAGGTTTGCGTGACCTTCGTTTAATTGTTTACAATATTTGTTTTCTTACATTGATCACTTTGGCTGGCATTGCGGATGATGGTTGACCATTCTGCAGAAGATAAGTATATTTTAATCGTAAAAAAGATTAGCTCCTGCACCGGTAGGCATTTTAGGTTACCTTTGCATAGACTGAGTAAATGAAGTCATTAATTGACAAATTGTAATTTAGTAGAAATCCGTATACAAACAAGTAAGTTAATGAATACGTATTACACTAAACAAGAAATAAAGCTGTTTCCAAAGAAATGGTTTCACATTACTGTTATATTTGTGTCTGTATTATGTTTGGTATGGAATTTTCTAAAGATATTACACATTTACATAATAACAAGACTTTATTGTAATAATGAAAGCAATTATATAAATAGTGTAGCAAAGTAAAGCAGTGTTTTGACAAAGTCAAACATGTTCAATATATGTATGGTTTTGTCATGCATTAATACACATTTGTATTAAGGTGTAAGTGCATGCTTGAAACAAGCTCTATGTGTGTTATAAAGTAAGGTTAGAAATGAAAGTGTGCATGTAAAATAGGGCTCGTTTAGAGGTAGCATGAAATAACATAAAATACATTCAATAATATAAGATCGGAAATATGGTGTACTTTAGTAAATACATAACTATACATTTCCATAAATAAAATACTAATATATATTTATATCATAGTGTATGCTATCAATAGCACGTCGCTTACCGTTATATATGTACTAGTATATAGACATAAATGATAAAATTGAAAATACCGGTTAGGTACACCACACTATGTACATTAATAAAGAATGCATGCAAAGCAGACTGAGATTACATGATCACAAAGTAATGCAGTTACAGTAGTTGATTGCGTAGATGTGGAAATCGAATGTGGAGAGGTCTAAATAAAACATTCGCAGTAGAATAAAAAACATGAAACTCGAAGCATATCTAAGAACGAATCCACAATCCTTTTTAGGCAAATGTTAGTATTAATTAAAAAATTATTTAATTCATCAAGCCTGGCATCTTTGAAATAAATACGTTTATCTAACACTACTGCGATAAAGTAATTAACTCGTTATCACTTTTAACGGTTCGAAATGAAGCAATGAAATAAGCTGATGTATTGTAAATGTAAATTTATGACATTTAATATCAATGTACTGATTCCAATTCGCAAACGTTTAACTCTTCTGTCAATAATATGCAATGTAATTAAGATATAATTGAACATTCCGGATTGCAATGGAACGTACGGGTATAGCACAGTTAACATGATACAACAAAAGGTAACACGGGACTGAGAATATAAGGGGACATATATATACCGTAACAGACGTTGACTGGGTAGACAATGTCGTGGAATGTGGAGTGGTCTGAAGAAAATATTCATAGTACAGATAATTTCCAAGAAACTCCAATGACAGAATGAATTCAATGCAGATGTAAAACACGCTCAATGTTTGCATTATTAGTTATCAACACATACAAATTAATGCGTGACGTCTATGAAAACATTACGTGTATCGGACAACACTAAGAGAACAAGCAATACCGTAATGCTTTGTCCTCCACCGTATATCGTGCTGGTTTGTGTGACAACCTGTCGAATATTGAAACATGTTCAATATAAACAAAGTAAAAGTTCAGCTGCACGATTAGGGGAAACAGCTCATTATTTATGAAAGTAAATAAGTACCACATAGTCTGACAGAGCATGCCATCAATTATCAAATATACACACGATCTAGAAACAATAATCAAAAGTTTGAACTATCAATACATTTCAGCGTTTCTGTTACTAATTAAAAACGTGCAAAACAAATCGCAAATCTGCAAGTGAGTGCCTGATGACGTAATTATGTATCACACAACGGCATCATTCAGTTCAAGGACGCGTGATTAAGACAGTGTTCGTTTCGAAAGAAATTGAAGAAGCAGTAAAGGATTTTTTAATGAGTATTTGTTTCTTTGATCGTTGACAAAAACGTCAAACCAACAAGGAATAACTGGAAAAAACAACTGTTTTAAAATGGAACACGAAGGTGATGTTTTCAAAATTTATCAATCGTATTTTATGTGAATTTAAAACGCATCACTGAAGCTAGAATCATTTGACATTTAACAAAACATGACGATAATTCAAATGGTGTTTATTGTTATTGCTGCCACAACTTTGGTGAATAGAGATAGGTACCAAATGTCTGAGATATATAGTTATTTACGTGTTTATGCCGGTTCGCAAACATGTGTAGATCCACTTTTGTTTATGCTTGAACGGTATCTTTTATAGTCTAATAATATATATATATCAACGGCAGCCATTTTGAGTTGGGTAAAATATTGTATATTTGAAGAAATTCTTCTGTTTTCTACTTAATGTTTTAATATTTGGCATTCTGATTAATTTTGATTCGAGAGATATTGCGATATTTGTATGTGTTTACTGCTTTTGTAAGGAATTGTTAAGAGCTAAGAGCTTGTTCGAGAGGTGGAACCATTAAGGATCACAAAAAGATTCGATAATATTATGATAGTATAACGGTAAGATTCTCTTCATTTAAGGCGTTGCGGTAATAGTTCTGTTATTTTAAACAATACAAATCTTTTTCAAAACAATCAATACTATTGTTCGACTCGTCTCAGAAACGTTTGCACGGCTCGGCAAGCCTCGCAGTGTAAACCTTTCTTTAGCTCTTCGGATAAATTCCAGTATACTAAGACGTAAGCCTCATATTCTTTTGAAACATGCTTCGACAACACGCAAAACACAAACACAAAACACGCACATGAGAAAAAAATAAAAGAGCAAGTATCAACATCGTAGAACAGTAATTTCAAAACAATAAGAAGGAGTGTAAACATCGGTCAAAGAGACGAAAGGAAACATATAACTTTAAAAAACATCAGTTGATAGTGCTTATTTATACTGATCATGCACGATCAGTAGATTATTGTGATTATTGAAAAACCTCATTGAAACATGACGTAATACGTACGAATTCAACATATGTAATATCAACATACTTACACTTGTTGTTGTTGGAGCAGGTACTACAAAATAAAACAAATAAATATATATATATGTATATATTGAGACTTAATGATACCATAATATGTTTTCAAATGAAGAGACATATCATACGATGTTTGTTTCTAACAGAAGGTCCATTTACCACAAAGTCCACAAGACTTGTAGCAATCCTTCTCCATCTGTTCGTTCCTGGACTCGCACCAGCCCTTGCCAACGTTGGTCACACACGTTGCCGTGTCCGTTCTGTCTTTGCATAACGCTTGAATTATATTGCAATATTAAAAAAGAACCCACTGTTCAGTCAGCTTATTGTATATTCTAATAAATCAACCATTTGTGTATAGTAGAACTCCATGTTATGAAAATTAATAAATAATGTTTAACAGTGCCCCTTATTTAATTCAATACTTGTGTTAAATATGATAACAATTTAAGTTATGGGTATCACCACCATATGGTTCTATTACTATAAAACCCACCATAATTTGCAAGATCCACGGTATACGACATGGTTGTTTCTTTCTATGAATAAAATTCATTCTGACATTAAATTATATTCACGAAAATGTGTAAAACACATTTAACTCACAGCTGCAGTCTAAGTCTCCGTACCCCTGTGGACATGAACACCGACACGCGGTCGAGTTAAACGTGCCGCCGTTCTTGCACGTGCTGAACTTGCAGTCCTGGCAGTCCTTTCCTTGGAACGGGTATCTGTGAGTCGGAGACATAAATAATGCGCCTAAATTCCACACACCAAGTGCGAATAAGTATGGCTTTTATAATATGAGTTTACGTATAAGCTGTTATTTAATAGTAAACAGTCAGGATTTATTTTGAAAATAGGTATGTTCCAGTTGAATCTTAGTTGTTTAGTTTTATCTATGCCATTCATCAAATAATATAAATGTCGAACAACCGATTTAATACAAATTAAAAATAGAATGCGATTGTGGACATATAAACCGTCTGTAATACAAGAAAACAAGATGCACGAACATTATTAAAAGCAAAATCATAGTTTTAAATGTACACACATTCTCAAACATTTACCCATAGTTATCAAGCTTATATTTTATTAAAAAAGGATATGACTGTGTAGGTATTTCGACCACGTGTTAAAATACATTATTAAACTATTATACATATACATAAATCAAATCAAAGTTACATGTAGTTTAACTATATTTATTTAAGATCGATTACATCGACAGCCTACGAATGATTAAAACAATATCGATTCCGTGGGTAGAACCAGTACGTGGTACATTTCGGGGCAATTTAAAGAATACTTCAACAGTACTTCAATAGTGGGGACCTAACCCGTGACCTCCCGGTCGCTATTCGGACACCATATCCACTTCGCCAAGGCGACTATTCTATGTTCTCTGTAACAACCAGCAGGGCCATCAATGTTTTTTTAGAATTTCGAGTTCTTGTGACCGATTACGAAAACTTTATCCCGCGTCTAAATATTGTCACGAAGAAATTGCATATAAATAAAAAAAGATTCCCGACTTTAAAGCAAGTCAGTGTTCGCGACTTCACATGTCGTTAAGAGTTTAAACTCTCTGCATTTACCGTACCTAGGGTCTTCCCCAGTTAATTCATTTTTAAGTTTAATATTGTGTTGTATCGTCCTGTTTTGTCCAGACAATCGGTCAAATGTTTTCCATATTAGACTATGGAAGAGATTTCTCTCCCGATACTGTTTCTGGAGTGTGATTATTCCTATATATTGGTACCTGCATTCGCACGTTGTTCCGTACGTGTTTCCCTGACAGTCACAGCCGCACACAGTCGACGTCAGGTTCATTCCGTTATTGCAAATCTTATTGCACGTTGTGTTGCACGTTACACCTACAAACATTTTACGGGCTTGTGATAATGCAGTACATGAATTACATAATATGATACGATTTGCATGTTCAAAATGTTATACTAATAATTCATGTGCGCAAGTATGAGCGGAGGTTTTAGAAGAAAACATCAATACGATACTTAAAATTAAATAGCCTGTATTTGTCAGGAGACATCCGTTATATAGCACTTGACCCGAGTCCCTAATGATTACCTAAGTAATATTTTGTTCAAATAGACCTGCATTGGATTCAACAGTTAGAGAGTCATAGTTGCAACAAGTATATAAGGGCTTGCATCGTATGAGAGATTAAATCACTTGATAATTTGTGTTAAAGCAACTACATTCTTTATAGAAGAATAGCTGAAATTGAACGTTCGTAAGATCTGACCATATTTCTCTGGTACGAATGAGTCCGTTAAACTACAATAACACTCGCAACTGATTGATCGGCACAAATGTCCGTCTTGTATAAAGTGCATTCACCATCAAAGACACACTACTTTCGCTGATACAATGCATGACATTAGCGTTACATCGGTCTAGAATTAAATTGCACTTAAATATGTGACACACGGAAAAGGCGGCGATTTAATTTTATATCAAATTTAATAATCACGATAATTAAAACAGATTGCGTTTCCTAATAAAAAAAAACATCATCACGGTAATAACACTTAGTTACCATAGTAGCCAGAATTGCACTGACATCCACATAGTGTTTGGTTCCATGTTCCGTAAATTCCGCATATACCGGTACAATAATCCACTAGAAGAAAGACTATTTACTCAACAGGGTGCATTTTCACATCCATGTAATTACAGGAATAAATTATCCATATAGACAACATCTGGTATTAAACTCTTACAATTTATGGTCAGCTGGTCGTTTATTTAAAGTAACATTAATACTAAAAAATCAACGGGAATTTCGTAAAATATTTCGTAAAATAGAGTTACCCAATACAAAATCAATGTTCCTTAAAGCAAAATCCAAAATTTCAAAACGAGATGTTTTCTGGTAACATATCTATTCATACGACACACGAACACTAAAATGGTACCATGTTAGTGTTCATGTGTCGTATGAATTGATATAGTTGCGGGACATTAAAATGGAATTAATTGGGACACGAAAAATTAAAAACAAGCACTTTGTATCTACAAACATCTATGTTACCAGAAAACATCTCGTTTTGAAATTTTGGCTTTTGCTATAAAGAACATTGATTGTTTATTAGGTAACTTTATTTTGCGAAATACTTAACGAAATTTCCGTTGATTTTTGAGTGTTAATGTTTCTTTAAGGCAAATGAACACATATGAATACAACGCAGGGCAATACATACGACACAACACACGTTGAACAATTACGGAATGACATGTCGCCGCCGTGTTATGCTTTCTTTCGGTTTTGTATTTTATAATAAATAGCCCTTTGTTAAATCATATTAATAGACAACCCCTTAATGTGTACAAGTAAGTGTGCAGTGATAAGGTAATATAAACATATTCATACCTGATGAGGAGTAGGCATAATATACTCCTAAGTTAGTATAGGAACCTCTCTGGTAGTACTGAAACAAATCATACAGAATATATTTCAAAATATTGAACGAAACAGTGACATCGTTTATTTTTCACAGCGGTAACACTAGATATCATTGCGTACTGAAAAATCAATGTTCACAATAGTATAGCCGCCATAAAGGTGTTTTAAACATTGCTTCGCGGCGATATAGAAAATAAATATTTTGCAAAATAAATACGTGTTTTGTCATAGCTACTAATTGCGTTATAAAGTAATAGTGGAAGTGAAAGCAGTTTATAAGAATGAATACGTATAATAGTATACATTTAATCAACTTTATAAAGTAACAACGTACCCTTTCAAATAATATATATAATATATTCATATTGTACTTTAATAAAACAATTTATATTATGGCGTTGATATCAATTCGCAAATCAACATGATATTTCTATTTTAACGTATCAATCGATGTCTGCTCTACACACTTACTACGTTGAACAGTATAAGAAAATTATGCATTTGTTTTAAAATGTTGACCCGGAGCTCTTATGAGGGGCGGATCAATCTATAAGAGTGGTAAACTCATTATGAATGACATGAACATGCAAATGCGCATGTACACACATTCTTAATAACGATATTGTAGGTTTTCTCATGGAAGTTCGCGATGTATGTAGGTGGGGTTCAAAAGTAACTAAAACATTAAAATAAAATATGTTTGCATTTTTATGTTTTTTTCTTGTTTTTCTTTCACTGTACACTATTATTGATTTAAGAGACTACTCATTTCGAAAAAAAAATGTGTTTAAATGGTCTGGGATGTATTGAATTATTTTTTGCAATATAAAGTGAACCTACAATAGATGTACTTTAATTATTTTACATGCAATTTTAATTGGCACTTTTTATTCATATTGTGAACCGATCGTGTGTATGAACCGTAACCAAGTGTACCTTTATGACCACTGGTCGTGATATAGGACCCTCTGTGTACAGGTATTGTGCGCTGAAGATGCCATACCAGTAGCCCCCTGCATAATTGAACGGGTTTGTCAAGCGACTGTAGCTCCCCGTCATTACAGGTCTGTCCTCTAATGTATACAACTCTACAACAAACCCCCACGCACACTATGGCTTATTTCGTATTATATAGGTTCATCAAGTTAAGCAATACAATATACTGCAGGTTGTAATATAATATTGACAACTGAAGAATAAATGTAAAAGTGTTCTGGGTATTTACTGCAAAACAACGTTTTATCAGCTAAATGATTAGCAAACACATTTTACAAAAAGAACTCAGTGTACAACCTATGTAGTTGTTGACCATAGCGTTATAGTTGAAATAGAACACGATGTTGAATGAACCGGCTGGCAACGTATCAACCACTTGTCTTGTGTTCGCTGTAAGGAAAATAGTGATATTTTATAGTTTTATTTTATCTTTCTTTTTTTGTAAATAATTTAGAATTTAAGTCTAATTATGACATAGTATTTTAACTCAGCCTAAAACGTGTAACAAGGATAGACGTTTAACAGGATGAACAGCAAACACATAGCTTACCAAGTTGTAAATACAGAAAAAGATACAATTTCCAAAAATCTATAAGACATAAACTCTTGTTATTTCCTACTACGTTCGGAACAGATTATCAATAACACGCATATAATGATAACAGATGGGATCACCGCCTTAGAACAGTAAATACATTTTGGGCTTACATTGGTTTGAAGGCTAGCCCGATCTCAAACTTATCACAGAATTAATCACAAATTAAACGCGCGTCTAAAACTATCTCAATTTAATGTATCTTTAAAGGAAAACAACTGAAAACATGAAATCAAATTATATGTTAACAATTATTACTCTGCGAATTGCTTGTTGCAACAATAATCACCTATGGCGAATTTACGATATGCCCGTGGTTGATATATTTCACCAAAACATATGTAAGCAAATACGCGGGGCTCGTCAACAAACATAGTATGCTGCTATACTAGGTAAATTTGACCGCTTTAAAATTGTCTGTCATTTGTGAAGAACGAGCCCTACACTATGAGTGTAAAATCAATAGATCAGGGCATATTTTCATTATTAAATACATGGACATATTGCTGTTGAAACTGCCTTTGAATCAATGTGTTTCAGTAATGTTTGATTGTACCAGTATCACGAAATCAATTATATAAATATGCTTAAACAAGGCATCAGAGATATTTGTATTCAAATTTGGTTTGCATATATACAGTATCAAGGTCAGCTTAAACATTATACTACATTTAAACACGGATTTAGTTTTACAACTACTTAAATTGTTTATATAATTAAACACATACAATTGCATGGAGTAGATTACGATAATGTTCGAATCATTTAAAAATAGAAAGTGGACGATTAATAACAATAACGTCAATGATCGAAAGTGTACAGTGTGCAATACTGTTATGATTTAATCTGAGGGTTTTTTCTATGTGTGTCCACTTTATAGAGATCTGAGGTCCAAATACAACTTAAAGCTCATTGGACTATTTCGAAAAAACATACTGTAAGTCTGTAAAATGTATTCGTAAAGTATTGAATTGTATCATTGTGAAAAAATTTATATCCTCGTGTGTTCGGTTGCTTCCTATTCATCAAGTCTGTAATGTTTTCTTCGCGTTACCTATATATTTTTTATATCAATGTAATGAAGTACTTTCCTATACTCGTAGTATAATACAACATTTATTTAGTTTAAACCTATTTATTTAACTCCATTGAATCGAAAGCCTACGGCTTCTTTGAAACGCTCTTAAATACGTTTCCTGGGACTAGAAACAGTACTTGGTGTCTTTAGAGGAGAGTTGAAGAACGCTCCAACTATGGTAATCGAAATCGTGACCACCCGATCGCTAGGCGGAAACCATATCCTCTACGCCAATGCGACCTTTTATCTATATGTACCACCGATCTTTATTTTATTGCTCATATGTATTCATAATATGATTGTATTTTGCCAAAAGCATGTTTTGCTGATTATGTGAATAAATACCACAATTTAAAGGATATAGGAGATATATTTTATAGCGCTTTGTGAACACATAAATATGCTTCATCTACAAATTATATTAAACTATCACGTTAAGATTGTATCTACCCAAACCTGTTAACCAAACTATGTGTATATGAGATCGTAAATATGGTCATATACATAGCGGACATAAGCTCTACTGCATAAGACTCTGAAGACTTTTAAAAAGACATCAACGAAGATGTGGCGGTAATACATTTTACTGCATCCAATACAGCAGAAATATACTATTGTATTATGTAATACAACAAACGATGTAACTCTAGAAACTCTTCAGCAGAGGAAGTCTAATTCTTATCCACTGCTTGTCCAACCAAACTTTAAGCATACAATGATCTAAGCTGGGATAACCGCATTGGAACGATCATTGCAAAGCATTTTGGGTTTTGCACAGTTTGAGGGTTAGCCGAACCTCACACATTCCCAAATAATCACAAACCAAATGCCCGCCTTAAACGATTTCAAAACACATGTTTGGTGTCAGACGGAAGTGAAAGCAGTGTATTACAGGAATTACGTTTCGGAAAAAGTGGTCGTTACGCTGTACATTACATTCATGGAGTCTGCAATTAATTGCTGATCCCTGTAAATTGGAAAATGCGCAAGGACATAACAGCGCTTTCACCGGTTACCGGTGATATAAAAAACGTAAAGCCTTAAACGACCATTGTAGCATGTGATTTGACTTTGTAACGCAAAATCGTTCAATAAACTTAACATGATTATTAGTTTCATAACGACAGTAATAAGTTTGGTAGAAGTATATACTGGTAACAGGCTCGTTAAACACTCGTATCGTAACGCTGCACGTCGAGTTATCTCCTCCACACACCCCACATTCGTCTATCGCCTTTGAACCAGGTACGTTATCACAACCGAACATCTGCAAATACAAACAAAGCGAAAGTCTTTTTTTATCTATTAATTAAATATTTATGTATTCACTGATTTATGTATTTTTTAAATATATTTTTCATTATTTTATTTTTTATTTTGTTGTATTTATTTATGTATTTATTTATTGGTTTGTTTGTTTGTTTGTTTGTGTGTGTTTTTTGTTTGTTTTTTTGTTTGTTTATTTATTTATTTATGTATGTATTTAATTATTTATTTATTTATTTATTTATTTATGTATTTATTTATGTATTTATTTATTTTATTTATTTATTTATTTATTTATTTATTTATTTNCTCCAGACCAGACTTCGCCTAAACACAGTCAGGAGCTACCCTGTCCGCCGCTATAGAGTTACGCAAGGTATCATGGTATTATTAACGGACAGAGAAGCATTAGACCAGCCTGCTATCTGCATATGTCATCAGATACATTTTAGCATGACGTTGCTTATATGTAAGAATCATCCGCAGTTTCAAACCCTTTCGTTTAATAAACTAAGTAAAGACGGATGCAATTTGGGAGGAATATTACATCATAGCTACAATTGCAAGTTATTATCCAGAAGAAACACAAACTCTCCGCAATGGTCTCATTATTCAATTGTATTTTATTCTCGGTAACACCGGTCTTACTATAGGCTTAATATTAAACTAAATTCCATTAAATAGACTGTAATACAAAACACAGGCACTCGTAGTTTACCTGACTGCATGGATCAATGCCAATGCAGGTGAATTCGTCACGTTCTCAGCAAATACGTAGTACACTTTCATTCTAGTGACCTCGACGGCGGCGTTCGCACACACGAACGCCTCTACAAGAAAACATACCAATAATAGCCACCGGGACCACATTATATCCAAACAACAAATCTAGCAAGAAAAAAGAAATGAAGCACGTTCAGTATTTCGTTTAGAAAGTAAACGCCCGCTAAGCTCAATATGGACCATGGATACAAAGCTGCGGGTATACTGCAAACGTGCATAACAACTTAAATTCAATAACTCCATTAACGTGATTACCAACGTTCTATGGGCGGGTAATACCTTCGGCGGTAATTGGACATCAGTACCAACGGTCAGGGCTATCATGATATATTTTGCTGCAAGACGCCAATCATAAAAGAAATTATAAGAATGGTTAGGTAAAATCAATAAACATCAGGAATGTTTACGCTGATTAAGTAATTAACTAATTGAGTCGCGTCTTTTGAAAATGGGTCATACATGTATGTCCTTATACCAGCGTAGCTCTAGACCAATCTGACCAGTCGCGCAGTTTGGTCCGGAATTTCACTGCCCGCCATAAAGTCACGCAAGGTTCCGTGGTCTTATTAACGGTTTTAGACTGTTCGATTGCGCAGGCTGGTCTGAAGTTACACTGGCCGCCTATGGAATAATACCCATTGACGCATAACAAGGGTCAATTGAATTTTTAAGTCCCATATATTGTACTAGGAATGATGTATAACGTTCAATGCTGATCTTGATATCGTTTATGCTACCAAAAGCACATCTAAACCATATTATAAGGCATGCTTGTAGATATGGGTATGGTAAAATTGAATGTAAGCAAATATCACTTAGAGATGTTTTTCTACTTCCGGTGATAATTTACTCATTGGGATGTTTGAACATTGTTTTGCTCATTTCGTTCAATTTGATGTTTGCTACCACCTATTTTAACAACGATCGGAAACAACAATTTATATTTATCCCAACTCATTATTTTGTAAATGAAAAATCAATAATATGTGCAACAACCTGAAACAAAACTCTGGAATGTCAGCGAGCTATTTATTCCCTTAGAACGCATATTTAGGTTTTGAAACGCTAGTTTACTATACAATTAAGTACCTACACTTTCAACAAGCATACATTTGCTTAATGGTAGAATTAAAAGTTATGTATGCAAATAACTTAAATAAACAATTTAAAATCAATTGCGCATCATACATACATATACGCATTTTTTTTGTATGCTTGGCGCCTTGGAAGCCTTAGGGTATCGCTTTAGTTTGAATTACATTGAAAATACAAACATTTAGGTCATGTTTTTTTTTATCAATGTTGTAATTTAATAGAATAGCAGTTTTTGCCGAGTCCCGGATAAAAGCCGTTGATCTGCACATTAACTTTTTTTTATGTGTGCATTCGTTGAACATTTAAATCGTTTCACTGAAAATGAAAAACACATTAACTTAGTGAAAATAGTTATCATAAAAATGTTGTGCCCAAGCTTACATTCTCGATAATATTGTTAAAAAAATTGTTTTAGAATTATACCTGTTCATTTCAGTTTATGTTCGCTTCATAATATCTATAGTTAATATGTTACATATATTTCAAAATTGTAATACTAACTCAATGAAAGTACATCAAAAATACATACATCGCATTTGAGATCCTGTATTTATTGTCGACATATTTCCTGTTGGGACGATGTCAGTATTATACTTGAGCGACGCAGAGCTTTCGTATTTTGATCATAATGCTGTACATGCATACTCGACGAAAACAATTTATCCGTTGAAATATATTAAACAATTCTATTAACATGCGAACCATAATTGGAAATCGCTTAAGGAAAAAAAAACTCCAAAGTATTCCATTGTTAAGCGAAACGTATGCTCTATAATGTCCTCATTACCCATTAACGGAGCAATATTTACCGTTTATTTATATGTTAAACAGTATTATTTTAAACAGTATTAATTAACTAAATTATATTCACTGTCATTTTATTTTATTACCGAAACAATTATTAATTAGCCAATAAATAACCTTAACTGTACTGTAATACGTAAACAGCGCAAGGAAATCTTCGTTTCACGCCAGTGCACTTAGTAATCTTGTTTGTCATTACATATTACGATACTAATTCCAAAGAAAAATCAAAGCACTGACAGTACTGGTGTGACGATGCTTTTGAAGAGGATGGATATAAAAGCATCAATTTAAGTGTATCTACATCAACACAATTGTGTGGGTACGAAAGTTTTGGGTAAGAAACAAATTTGGGTACGAAAATTTTGGGAACGAAAAAAATATGCAAAAAAAATATTTTTGTACGTAAAAAACATTGGGAAGGAAACAAAATTTGGGTACGAAAAAAATTTGGGAACGAAAAAAAAATGATGACAAAAAAAATTGGGTACGATCAAAATATGCCAAAAACAATTTAGGTACGAAAACAATTTGGGTACAAACAAAAATTTGGGTACAAAAAAAATTGGGTTCGAAAAAAAAAATGGGTACGCACAAAAATTGGATACGAACAAAAAATTTGGTTGAAAAAAAATTGGGTACGAAAAAATATTTGGGTACGAAAAAAAATTTGGGTACGAAAAAAATTGGGTACGAAAAAAATTGGGAACTTTTTGGTAAAATTTTGGGTACGAAACAGAATTTGGGGGTACGGGGAAGTAGTATCCGTGAGGAACTTGACCCATTCAGCGAAACTGGGAGGCGGGTTACATTCTCGATCAAATCTAAAAATAACTAGAAATTTAACTTGTGCGACACAGGCAAGTCTAACTTGTCTGACAAAGGCTTGTCCAACTTGTCTGACACAGCTAGTCCAACTTGTCTAACACAGGCTATTATAACTTGTCTGACACAGGCTAGTCCAACTTGTCCTACACAGGCTAGTCCAACTTGTCTGACACAGGCTAGTCAAACTTGTCTGACACAGGCTAGTCAAAGTTGTCTGACAAAGACAAGTCCAAATTTCTGACACAGGCTAGTCTAACTTGCATGACACAGGCCAGTCTTACTTGTCTGACATAGGCTAGTCGAACTTGTCTGACACAGCCTAGTCCAACTTGTCTGACATAATCTAGTCCAACTTGTCTGACACAGGCTAGTCCAACTTGTCTGACAAAGGCAAGTTTTACTTGCCTGACACAGGCTAGTCCAACTTTTTAGACACATGCTAGTCCAACTTGTCTGACACAGGCTAGTCTAACTTGTCTGACACAGGCTAGTCTTACTTGTCTGACACATGCTAGTCCAACTTGTCTGACGAAGGCTAGCCTTACTTGTCTGACACAGGCTAGTCTTACTTGTCTGACACAGGCGAGTCTAACATGTCTCACACAGGCTAGTCTAATTTGTCTGACACAGGCTAGTCTAACTTGTCTGACAAAGCCTAGTCTAACTTGTCTGACACAGCCTAGTCCAACTTGTCTGATATAGGCAAGTCCAACTTGTCTGACACAGGCTAGTCCAACTTGTCTGACAAAGGCTAGTCTAACTTACCTGACACAGGCTAGTTCAACTTGTCAGACACAGGCTAGTCCAACTTTTCTGACACAGGCTAGTCTAAATTGTCTGACACAGGCTAGTCTTACTTGTCTGACACAGGCTAGTCCAACTTGTCTGACGAAGGCAAGTCTTACTTGTCTGACACAGGCTAGTCTAACTTATCTGACACTGGATAGTCTAACATGTCTCACACAGGCTAGTCTAATTTGTCTGACACAGGCTAGTCTAACTTGTCTGACAAAGGCTAATCTAACTTTTCTGACACAGGCTAGTCTTACTTGTCTGACACAGGCTAGTCTAACTTGTCTGACAAAGGCTAGTCTTACTTGTCTGACGCTGGCTAGTCTAACTCGTCTGACACAGGCTAGTCTAACTTGTCTGACACAGGCTAGTCGTACTTGTCTGACACTGGCTAGTCTAACTTGTCTGACACAGGCTAGTCGTACTTGTCTGACAAAGGCTAGTCTCACTTGTCTGACACAGGCTAGTCTAACTTGTCTGACAAAGGCTAGTCTTACTTGTCTGGCACAGGCTAGTCTAACTTGTGTGACACAGGCTTGTCTAACTTGTCTGACACAGTCTAGTCCAACTTGTCTGACACAGGCAAGTCTAACTTGTCTGACACAGGCTAGTCTTACTTGCCTGACACATGCTAGTCTAACTTGTCTGACACAGGCTTGTCAAACTTGTCTGACACAGGCTAGTCCTACGTGTCTGACACAGGCTAGTCTACTTTGTCTGACACAGACAAGTCCAACTTGTCTGACACAGGCTAGTCCAACTTGTCTGACACAGGCTAATCTAACTTGTCTGACACAGGATAGTCTAACTTGTATGACACATGCTAGTCTAACATGTCTGACATAGGCTTGTCTTTCTTGTCTGACAAAGGCTAGTCTAACTTGTCTGACACAGGCTAGTCTTACTTGTCTGACACAGGCTAGTCCAACTTGTCGGACAAAGGCTAGTCCAACTTGTTTGACACAGGCTTGTCCAACTTGTATGACACAGGCTAGTCCAACTTGTCTGATACAGGCTTGTCCAACTTGTCTTACACAGGCTAGTCCAACATATCTGACACAGCCTGACATTATCTGACATTAGACTAGCCTAGTCTAATTAGTCTGACACAGGAAAGTCTAACTTGTCTGATACAGGCTAGTCCAACTTGTCTGACACAGGCTAGTCCAATTTGTCTGACACAGGCAGTCCAACTTGTCTGACACAGGCTAATCCAACTTGTCTGACACAGGCTAGTCTAACATGTCTGACACAGGCTAGTCTAACTTGTCTGACACAGGCTAGTCAAACATTTCAGCGTAGGCATAACTACATTTGGGGTTTTCCAAGCGTCACAGCGTTTGAAGTGCAACCTGGCAGTTTCGCGTCTGGTTCCTGTCCGAACCTCTCGATATATTTTAAAGAGGACGGGAACCAAGCTGCCTTTACCTTTATCAATCCTAATCAGCGAGGTATGCCGATTGAGAAAATTGAGCAAACTCAAGGTACTTTCACTTTTGAGAAAATTTAGCTAACTCAATCGGACTGGCTCGGTCTTTTAGGTAGGTCGCTTCTGTGAAGAATTATTTTCATGGTATGATAACTTAGACGAGCTGCTGGAGCAGCATCGTCAAAAATGAGAAAATTAGCAAAACATTTTCCATACTGTTTCCGCATCAAATTAAAAGAATTTTAATAATTCGTAATATTGGCGCAGCAATGACAAGTTTTATATTTAAGGCTTATACACCGATTTTGGACATTTGTTATAACAGCAATATTATTGATGACTTGAAGTACATGTTATGCCCTATTTGGTGACTGTAATGCACAACACAAATGCTTTTGTAAATTGTAAAACACATAAAGAAACATTAGGGAGCAACATATAAATCATACAAAACATCAATTATCATGGTTGTAATGGAAACGAAAAACCACCGTTTGTAAATAGAGAATAGTTTGTGAGTGTTGGATAAAGATCAAGTTTATTAAGCGAGGCTAAGAACTATGGTAGCGCGAGGCTTGCCGAGAGCTACCATGTTTCGAGCGGAGCATGATCAACTGTATCCAAAACTCACATAATATTCTATGTATCCTATTATTTTTTTACATTTTTACAGGTTTATTCAACAAGGTGGGGTAGAGGCTAGTTTATTCCACGGGGTGTTTTACCGTCAATACACGTCGGATAATGGGATAAAATAATTTATCTTGATTCCAAGGCAAGTCCATAACCTAAAAAGCACCAAAACGTTAACAGATATTTGATATCTCTGCTTTTAAAAATATTTTTTAATGTGTGAACCAAAACTAAAATTGACAAAAGTTATCAAAATGTATTTACTTGTCCATTAGTCCAAATTGTGTTTTACATCCGCTGCACATGTGACCTATATTACATGGGCCATGAAATAGATAGATAATGGTTGATATCGAACCAAATAAATTGTTGTTGTTTTTTTATATTTAAATACCTTTGTATTTGATTAATACATTTAAAGTCAACACAAATTATTGGAGGGTTCAGGAGAGTTAATGAAACTGTAATTCATTTCACGAACAGAAAACATGACTCACTTTTTTTATGGCATTGATTTACACAACTTTATGAAACATTGGGTTCTAATCTGATCAACATTTTTGGAACGCTTCACAGTTTGTATGTTTGTACAACTCACCAGAATTGAGTTTTTTTTTCTTTTAAAGTATCACCTGTTCACTGCACATGTGATGAACATATTTGCCTAAAATTAAGAATCAATGGTTGCAATATTAAAAACAATACATTGTTCACACATAGGTTAAGACATGGTTCAACATTAGCTTAGCATATAAAAAAACACATAATGTTTAAACAGCACTGAGTGTACAGAGAATTTCATGAAATCAAATTTCCGTGCAGAAACAACAATAATGTTTAGATAAGATTCCCTTTATATAATTTAACATGCTTAATATGCATATTTATGGGCAGACTGCTTTAAAAAGAAACAAGATATACATCTTCGCCATCAAGAACTACGAATTATCAAATGCCAAGCAAAAATGTATTTTTGCAATACTTTGATGAAAAATGTCATTTTATACTGCAATCAACACTTTATATGTTATAAAAATGTCAATCACATCACCATATTAACACAAGATAATATATGTATTATTATCCAGCACACAATCCAAACTGACAAGTAAGATATACAAGTAGTAATCTCTGGTGGCACAAGTGTCGGAAAAATTAATTTGTATACTATTTAAATGATGATTTATTGATTTGTATCACCCTCTTTGTTTCACGTTTTATTAAAAAGTAACATTTATACTAAAAAATCAACGGAAATTTCGTAAAGTATTTCGTAAAATAAAGTTGCCCAATACAAAATCAATGTTCCTTATAGCAAAAGCAAAATTTCAAAACGAGATGTTTTCTGGTAACATGGATGTTTGTAAATACAAAATGCTTCTTTTTAAAGTAACATTAATACTCAAAAATCAACGGAAATTTCGTTAAGTATTTCGTAAATAAAGTTACCCAATACAAAATCAATGTTCCTTATAGCAAAAGCCAAAATTTCAAAACGAGACGTTTTCTGGTAACATGGATGTTTGTAGATATAAAATGCTTGTTTTTAATTTTTCGTGTCACAATTAATTCCATTTAAATGTCCCGCGACGATATCTATCCATACGACACATGAACAATAAATTGGTTCTATGTTAATGTTCGTGTGTCGTATGAATAGATATAGTCGCGGGAGATTAAAATGGATTTTTTTATGACACAAAAAAAATTAAAAACGAGCATCTTGTATCTACAATCATCCATGTTACCAGATCACATCTGGCGTTGAGATTTTGGCTTTTGCTATAAGGAACATTGTTTTTTTTATTAAGTAACTTTATTTTACGAAATACTTTTTGAAATTTCCGTTGATTTTTTAGTATTAATGTTACTTTAACGAATGGGATTATAATTCATAAATTTAAATTATCTTAAAAATTCATTTTTTGCAAAGTGTTTATACTCATTTTTACGTATTTCATGTTTAAATTGAATGTGTATGAATCGAGTAACCCGTCATCAGAAATGCGTTAAGCTGGGTTCCCACTGCCGATCCGATCAACTCGATCAAGCCCGACCAAGCGGTCGGGTACTGGTCTGGTTCGGTCGTCATGAGTCGTCAGGGGCGGTCGGGTAGGTCGGCATTGGTCGGGCTTCCTACCCGATATTTTTTGACATGTCAAAAAATATCGAGTAGCGGTCGAGTAGGAAATGGATCGAGAAGCGCTCGGGAAGTGGTCGTGTATTAGTCGAGCAGAAAATCGAGTTGATCGTGAAGCAATCGTGTGGCGATCGGATTGACATCTTTTACACGATCTGTACCCGATCCGCTCGATCTCTACCCGAGATATTTTAGTTCGCAACACGATCCACTCGACCTCTATTCGATTTGATGTACATATTTACTAGACTGCTACCCGACGGCTACTCGACCGTACAAGATCACTTCCCGATTGCTANATTGTGTCTTTGTGTCGTATGAACGAATCTGCACTTAAACTAAATTTAGATTCACATTGTACATGCATGATATACGAATGATGGCGAATTCGACTTCCAGCCATTTTCGATTTCAGATTTAAATATCTGGCTTATTCCGCATTTTTCGACACAAGTTCTTATTAACTTTTATTTTAATTTATATTGAAATATATGTATAATAAGTTTTTACACATTTTATATAAATTCATAAAAATTTGATAAAATCGTGCAGTCTCTCTTTAAAAAAGTATAAAACAAATACACATTTATATAGGTTAATATATTTTATTCTAAGAAAATTATTGTAAACACACACCAATATCAAGTTATTTCAAACAAATCAGTGATTGAATATCCATATCTTCAATTGTATAACCGGAATAAAATGTGAATGTAATTAAAATATCTAAATAGTCGCAGCGAATATAAGAGATCTCCAGATATGCCAATCATATAGAACTAATATATAATATGGTTCAATCATAACACTTGGATCTCACTCGCTGACTTGATACGAGTATACTATTTTCTAGTGATGAGAACGTGGCATTTGTTTGTGAGTCTCAGAATGAACGCTGTAAGTTTTGTTAATTCGACGAATGAAAATTATTATTATTTACAGAGGGGGAGGAGTTTCTAGCGGCAAAGTCTTCATAAGGCAAGTATTAACAACATATAATTAATAACGCCATATAAAACCTTCCGCGCTCTTAAAAATGTATTCAGAAAAAAAACTTTTCAACACAAATGTCGTTTTAACAATGACTAAAACATGTATGGAAGGAATTGTTCAGTGTTTTTTTTCAAGCGTTATGCTTCATTTATTTTTAAAAATAGTTTGTGTCAATGTCTCTCTCTTCAAAAATATATATGTAAAATCTGATTTCGCACCAAGCGAACTAGCTACACACAGCGAGTTATGTCGTCAAGCAGGTTTGTGTTAAGAAAGAGAGGATGGAGACCACAAGTGTTGTGAATCATGAAGTTGTGAGCCATCCTGTCATCATCGTGACTGTTGTCCAGACTTTATCAACACTGACTCTTTCGATGATGGAGCAAATATGAGGGTGTTCCAACAAAATTGCATTCCCCTGGAGCTGGACAGCACAAATAAATACTATAGACCAGGACTTTTCGGATATTTAAAGTGTCGAGATGGACCTCTACAAGTTAAGAAAATGTGTGAAATAGAATACAATTCAAACGAAACAACACTTTAAGATATGGTTCCATGTGTAAGTAATAAAACGAATACTTATTACAGAAACAAACACTGTGCACTTGGTCATGGAGAAACGGAAAATAATCTGGAATATTTAACGGTAGTTATGATTTGTAAGTGTCCCTCGTTTTCAGACGATATAAAAAGATCCGTCTTTGAAACTCAAACCTGTACTATTATGTTCGAAAAAGATCGAGATATTTCGCCAAACTTTAACGAAAAAGATTGTTGGACATCCATATACAAATGTAACATAACAGGGCTTTGGGCCAAGTACGACTCTGAATTTGAGAATGCTTGTCATAAGGACGATTCCATCATTCGGTTTCCGTATGACAATTCAAGGTTTCAAAATGTATTTTGCTTTTTATGCAATGAGTTTAAAGTAAGAACAGTTCAACAAAGTTGTTTTGATTCAGACTCAAATTCCTTGTCGATGTTTGGTTTCTTGAAGATAGATACGCCGACATCGACCGTGGCTAGCGGAAACAAGATTTTAAAACCTAAGGTGCGTGAGTAAAGTGTCTTCACTGTAGTATTTAAAACTTTAAATAATGTTGACCAATACCACAAAAAATTGTTTAAGTAAATATTGTCTTCTTTTCAGGCCTGTCATACATATGGAATCCTGTAGTCTGAACGTTAAGTTGATTGCTATCTGCATAATGTACATTGTGGGAACATCATGACTAAAAAGTCGTTGCCTCGTTTAAACAAATATAATTGGGTCGTTACATGACCTAGCCTGATTATTATATAGTGAAAACATCAGATTCAACATATTTGTGAAAAGTGTGCGTACACGTTACCCCCATAAACATTATAAATAAGTGCCGTATGTACACCATTTAATTAAACAAAATCTTACAAAGAACGTCATATCATCGATTTAAGTGTTTGTACTGAACTGGCTGATAAAATAAAACAATTTTTATTATTCATAAGACATGTTTAATTATTTGCAGGAGAAAAATGAAGTTTATTGTCTTGGTCAGGGAATCTACCAACGTGGCCAGTGTGTCTCGAATATAAAATGGTAAGACAACTACGATTTCTCTGTTAAGGTAAAGCTGATCCCTTTACACCTAGTCGCCCAGCCGAATAAAAAAAACTGTTATTCGCTTGATTGGCATCTTAAAGTTGAACAATATAACTGACAATAAACTCTGCCTTTTCGATACTAAGGTTGTATATGTAGTAGCATTTACTCATCAGGAAACAGAATCGCGTTGGGTTTCCATTGACGCTGATCTATGGTATGCTGTGAAAGGGATATTGGAACTGGAACTATTAACCCATTTATGCATAGTGGACTCTCCCATCCTTCTAAATTGGATCAATTCATTTCCAAAATTAGGGATGTCTAGTATATTTATTTCTTTATTTATAATATTTCTTACAGAAATTCCTTTAAGCAAACAGCGCAGACCCTGATGAGACGCCGCATCATGCGGCGTCTCATCTGGGTCTACGCTGTTGGCCAAGGCCTTTTTTCTAGACGCTAGGTATAAATGGGTCAAGTGTTGACACGTTATCGGCGTTACACAAGTGGGAAATACTTGATTGGAGTAATACTGTTTATCAAGTGAAAGTTGTGGATACGTTTGGTAATTATGACAACAGTGTGTTTTTATTTGACGCTAAACTAGGTTGTTATGATTGGCCAAATATCGCGTGTGACCGGTGCAGTAGGGGCGGATATATTTTTTGATTTAATTGAATTTTTACCATGCCCTAGAATAAATTTCTCTCTAAATAACACAAACTGGAAACGAAGCTACGATGGCGTATTTCACCTTAGTAACGATTTTGAAATTGATACAGAAAAATACCTGGACATTAACACAGGTGTTATATCATTGTGCTACACGACTTACCAGGAATATATAAAACAATATTTCAAGAGTAACATGGTCTACTAATCAATTGATATCGATTGTCTGCATGGCAGTGTCGCTTGTATGCGTAATTTTATCACTGATGACGTACGTTGTTTAACCTAGTCTCAGATGTACTACACCTGGAAAAAATGCCATGGCAATAATTATAGCGCTTCTTACTGAAAATGTTGTTAATGTCGTTGGTAGTTACGGATAATTGGATGGTGATTCAACGCCAGGCAAAGCAGTCGGTATATTGTCTCTCTTTTCTTGGTTGATGGTCATCATGTGGATAAATATCTGTACCATACATATTTACCTTGTGTTCCATAAAACACAAATACCATCATCTGGACCTTGTTTGAGGGAATATTGCTTTTATCATGCATATGCTTTTACAGTTTCAGCAATATGTGTCGGAATTAATATCATTCTTTCAACACATGTTGATATCGATATCGGGTATGGGTACAAAGTATGTTACACAAACTTACAAGCACATCCTATTTTCCTGATTCCTGTTTGCCTTGTAATCGTTTCGAATTTTATAATGTTCGTCATTATCCGTATCAGAAATTCTCAAATTGAAAGTTACATAACAGAAATGAGTTTGTCATCTTCGTCACACTAAACACAATCACAGGCATGACTTGGATATTTGGTAGTCTTTACAGTTTCACCAACATGATATTGTCTTCATATTTATTCATTGTTCTTAATGCTTCACATTGTGTATTTCTCTTTTTTGCCTTCACTGATAACAAGCGGGTCCTGGGAATGATATTAAAACTATTTAATAGCCATCAGTAGCAACTCATACTCGAGCGTGAAGGACAACGTCTTAAAGATGTGTCTCCTTTCAATACGTCCAATAATCAACTTTCAACGCCTTCCAAACATTTAAGCCGATGATAATTGGGAAATTATTTTTTATCTCAGATATCAGAAAGAAAAATTAAACAGAACATATCGATTTTGAACAAGACTCGTGGTAAGATAAAAAAATTACTAAGTCTTTGATATAATTGGTTATTTATTTAAAAAAGTGTGTGGTGACTTCTTTCTGAAGTTCGCCTCAATGTTGCGTATTATGTTCTATGGCTTCATCGGAAATCAACGATATTTGTGGGGTTGGGTGGGGTATCGTGCATATCGTTTTATAGGGACGGGTCTAAATAAGAAATATATGTAAGTTTACATTGAATATATCTTCTAATGGATAAGTATAAATGTACATATAATGTAAAATACACTATCCATGATAATACATATCTTATATATCAACTAATTGTTTTGTGAATGAATATTTGCCAAGTGTGAGGTTAAGGCACCTTACATCGGTTTTAAACCCCTAATGTAATGCGTTGCATTGAATGTTCCAAGGCGATTGATGTTTTATAAATAAGTGTTTGTTTTAGTTCTGTGTATGGTAGTTCGTTATTTGGCTGAAATTAAGGACCTTTAAATGATGCTCAAAATGTTCGCCTGATTATTCAACTGGAGTTTCACTTTGTTTATATTTCAATAAAACAACATTTTAGTGAAAGTTATTTTATACAAGGTTAATACAAATATATAAACATTAGACGAAATGTGTGTCACTCGATATTTTATGGCAGTAAAGATGAAGCATTTACATTTAAATAAATGAATATGTAAATGTACTTATGTTTTTCAAATATTTGATATGTAATTAGGTGTTTTAAAGACAACATTTGATCCATCTGAGAACATGGATTAGAGATTGAGAAAAATATTGGCGAAAACATGGTATGTAAACTTAATGTTATCATTCGAATTGTACTTTACATGGTACAATTTTAGTGTTCTTGTGTCGTATGAAAAGATATAGTTGCGTAAAATTAAAATAAAATTAATTGTGTCACAAAAAAATAAAAACGTGCATTTTTTATAAATCTACAAACATCTATGTTACCAGACCACATCTGGCGTTGAAATTTCGGCAATTGCTTTATGGAACACTAATGTTTTTTTTTTAAACTTTATTTAATAAATATTGTACGAAATTTTCGCAGATTTTGAGTAGTAATGGGGCTTTTATTGACATTATTTAAATCGTTAGGCTTAGCCGTTTTTGAAGTTGCTAATGTCTATCGAAGCTATGTAAATATGCATCTTATGTAATGTAATGTTGCATCTTTCTTAGATTTATTACGATGATCTGGAATATTTACTATATGATACCGAGTTTTGAACAACAAGGGGCTCATCTGATACTTGTACTTAATCCATTCCATCGTGCCCCATAAAGTTGCAATTATGTTGTTCTGATTAATATTGAACTGATGAGTAATTTAATTGTAATTAAATTGAATCACTTATTTCGATGTTTTCAGTTTAATTGCAATATTGTGGGGTTCATGTTTATCAACACAAGTTTGTTTTGTAACTTGTGTGTATGTATATTTATAGAAGTGTTGTGCTGCATTGTGTAGGAAATGCGTCGCTTACGTTATTAAAAGCCCCATTAACGCTCAAAATCAACGAATAGTTCGTAAAATATTTCCTAAAATAAAGTTAACCCATAAACAAAATCAGTATTTCTTATAGCAATAGCCAAAATTTCAACGTTAGATGTGGTCTAGTAACATAGATTTAACAAGATAAAAAATGTTCTGTTTTTTTGTGTGTGTTTTTTGTGAGGCAATATATTCAACACATGTTCATGTACCATTTTAGTGTTCGTGTGTCGTATGAAAAGATATCGTTGCGGGAAATTGAAATGGAATTAAAATATATTGTGCCACAAAAAATGAAAACCAGCATTTTGAAACTCGTTAAATCTATGTTACCAGACCACATCTGGCGTTGAAATTTTGGCTATTGGTATAAGGAACACTGATTTGTTATGTGTTAACTTTATTTGACGAAAGTTTTACGAAATATTCGTTGATTTTGAGTGTTAATGGGGCTTTAAAGAATGAGAAGAGAAAGTAAACATTATTTGTTTTTCTAGCGATTTTTCTGGATTACCATTATTCCGATATGTCGTTTTTAATTAAAAGGCTCCGTACAAAGCTTAACTCTTAGCATAGTTTTGATTCAAATGGTTACATGTTGTGTGTTATTATATTGGAAATAAAGTATGGCTAAACTTATTGAGCGAGTGTTGTCATCCCAAAGAGTACACAGATGAGTTTGTATCGAATAACATGTTAATATCTTATACCGAGAAAATCTAGAGCTCAGCCATTTTTTTTAATCTTAACATAATATGGGAATGTATCAAATAATATTCAAATATATTTATATTTCCTTTTTATATGCATAACAATAATACACGTGTAGATAGGAATGAATGTATCATTGATAGCGTTCAGTTCTATTTGTGCAGCATCGATAACAGAAGACCTAACTGCTCTGGGTACGTGGCGTATGATCATATGGAGTTAATGACTCCTAGCCCGTAAAATGAAAAAAAAAATAGTTATTCAAGGCATAGTTCTGAATACTTCTAATAAAACATGAAGCACTCGAACCTACGTTATTACAGGTGTAAGCGTTCACAAGATATCCACGGTACGATCACACATTTCATTATTAAAGTCCCTTTGACGTTGACCTTTGATCCTTTGACGTAAAGATCTATAGGCTTCTTCTTTCTTTCCAAGAAACCAATTTAGAAGGTCCATGCGTTCTTTAGAAAACGTTTGAAGCCTTTATAATCTTTATCTTACAAGTCGTCTCCAACATTTTAGGCGTCTTCCTCTCCGCTTAAGTACCCATGGTACCAAAATAGACGATCTCTGGTCAAAATTGTTTCATTTAGATCGTGAGATAAATAAAATGAAATGCATTATACAAGCCCTGTGCTCTTGTCCTTCGACCCTTGAACTAAAACAGATATAGGCGTCTTTGTTTTAATCACAAGGAACCGTCAAGCCTTAGATAGCATGCGGACTCGAAATATTCTACGGACTACCCATCCGACCGACCAAAAACCAATCTATTGTCGGACAGGTTCACACGACTAAACCCAAGCGTTTATATAGGCGGCAAGTATTTATGACTGTACAAGGCTTCACTATTTTGGTGGTAGGTTAACAATGACATAATTTGTCTTTGGAAATTGTCTAAGAAGTAACATAAAGGACACTTTGGTTCTTTGGATCCAAATTATCTCTGATTCGAATGCCCGAAGAGAGGGTGAAACCGCGTTTAATTTGAGCTACTTTGGCTAAAGGTAGTACAAACTTGCCCTAGTCTTTTAGTGAAGCGTAATTAGTCAACTACCGCATTTAATTTGGTTCATCATCATCATCAATCCCTTGACCGGTTTGGCCGTTGGGGGGTGGGGGGATGAGGGGCGACGATACAGAACTCCTCCAGTCAAATCTGTTGTGTGCTACTGAGAGTGATTTATCCATGGGAAGGGATGTCCATTCTTTTGCATTGTCCATCCAGTTTTTTCTCTAACGGTCTCGACGTCTACCTTCCTAAAACGTGTCCTGGATAACAGTCTTGCACAGAGAGTCGTGTCTGGTAACATGTCAATACAAAGCCAGTTTTTGTTGTTTGACGGTCGCCAGTAGTGGCTGTTGTAGACCAACAAGTGTTGCAGTCATGTTCCGGACGTACTCGTTGGTCTTGTGCTCTGTGTAGGAGTTGCGGAACAGTTTTCGGAGACAGTTATGTTCAAATGCCTGTATCCTACGCTCTGTGTCCGCGTGAAGCGTCCAGGTCTCGCAGCCGTAGAGTAGGATGGAGACTACGATGAACCTGTAGAGCCTGTATTTGATGGGGAAGCTAATGGAACTGCTTGTACACAACCTGCGCAGTCTGTCCGTCGCTTCGATCGCCATGGCAATTCTTATTCGGGCCTCAACGGTACTGGTACCATCCTTGGACATTGCGCCCAAGACACCCACTGACGTCCTGAAGAAGTTCCCCTGCTGTCCGTTGAGAAGTACTGCGCTGCTGGCGTTTCCGTAGAGTTCTTGAATGACTTTCACCAGCCCTTCGTCAATTTTGAATCCTCTCATAACATGCCATAGGTCATCAATCCACACGCGGTCGAAAGCTTTCTTGAAGTCAAAAAAGTTGTGGAAGAGCTCACGTTGGTGTTGCAGGTGTTTCTCAAAGATGACTCTGCAGTTGAAGATCTGTTAAACTGAGCTCCGTCCAGCTCTGAATCCAGTCTGCTCATCGGCCAGCAATTGCTCGACCTTACTTTTCAATCGATTAAGGATGCTGCTTAGCATGACTTTGCTGGGATGACTGATGAGGCTAATGGTGCGGTAGTTCTCGCACCTCTTGATATTGCCCTTTTTCGGTAGGGGTATGACCAGTGACTGGGTCCACTCCTTGGGCCACTTCCTTTCCTCCCAGATCTTTTGGCAATGTGCCGTCATTGCTGCAGTTGTTGCCTCTCCTCCGTACGTAATCAGCTTGAAAGAGACGTTGTCCACTCTCGGAGATTTTCCTGCCTTAAGACTCCTCCACCTCTGCCTTAAGTATGGACGGATTTTCGTCGTCCGCTTCTGGTCTGGGATCGTTCCGAAGGAGACTGAAGTCTGGTTGGAGCGGGTAGTTGTAGAGGTCACTGCAGTATTCAGTCTACCTGTTAAGGACTGTGGAACTCTCGGTAACGAGATTCCCGTCAGCGTCTGATATAACACTGGACTTGGGCTGACTTGTCCTCGTAAGGGTCTTTAGGGTGCTGTAGGGCTTCCTACTGCAGCCTGCGGTCATCTCTTTGTCGATAATGGTGCATTGTACCTCAATGCATTCCTGCTTGGCCTCTTGCATTTGCTTTCTAACCTCCCTGTTCGCTTTCTGGTAATTTACCCTTGTATCCAGGCTGGTGTACTTCTCATGCCTCAGCTCTCTTCTTTCGTCACATAGGTCAATGATTTTGGTCGTCACCCATGACTTTTGTTTCCTTCTCTCTTTCCCAAGCACTTCTTCGGCCGATGACAGTATGACATCCTTGATGTTGTTGGTTATGGTGTCGATGTCATTGTCTAAGAAGTTCAGGTGCTTGAAAAACCTCTGATATCACTGGATCATTCAATTTTTCCAAGTCAAATCTTACGCGAGGGTTCTTTGTGATGCGCTTGCTCTTTAACTCCAGCTTGATGGTGGTAAGCCCAAACTCAGTACTAATGTTGGCAAGTATATGGTCACCTCTGTAGACTAGTAATGCACTATCGATGTGTTTGTATAAGGTTCATATAACTTTTATTTTTATAATTTCAAATGTTCACAAATTAATTGTACCGGTCCACCTGAGCACACGAAGTTTTTATCTTACTGTCAGTTTGGACTGTGCGTGGGTAATAATACAGACAATATATTGGAGCCTTAATCGATTCTTAACCCTTTGCATGCTGGGAAATGTGTCGTCTGCTAAAATGTTGTCTGCTAAATTTCTAAAATTAGCATTTTCTTCGATTTTTTTTCAAAGAATACTATCAGAATAGCAAACAGTTTGGATCCTGATGTGACGCCACGTTTTGTGGCGTCTCATCTGGATCCAAACTGTTTGCAAAAACCTTCAAAATCTGGTATCAGCGCTCAAAGGGTTATATTCACTTGTATCAACGCATTCTGTATACGTCGTTCTGATATCAAAACTGTAAATACAACTAGTGTTTAGTTTACAACATTATTGGCATGAATAAAATGTGTAATTGTTTATCTTTCATTGCATTATTTTTTATGAAAATAACTATTCAAGTATTTATTGTTTATCCCACCAATCACTTAATTCAAGCAAATTGTGTTCTTTATGACTTTCAAATAATATCATAATCTGCAAATAGACGACACGAAAGGTTGTAGATACGCACTTGGAGTATGTTTTCCAACTCTGCTCATGAATTCCATGGAAGGAGAGATAATGGACAAATTGCACGATGAGGTGACCATGTCGCAGTGGGCAAAACACGGGAACCGTTTGTTGTGCACACAAGTTAAACATTCAATATGCACACAGTATAACCCAAAATTGCAAAGACATATCAACTGCACACGTTATGTTTTCTAACAACATGGGAGGGGAGGGGGTACCAATCCTTAACCCACAACGTCTTGGCCGGACATCAATTCCTTAACTCCTGGGGGAACCCCCGGACGTTAATGTCTTTCGTGTATCCGGTAACTCCGTTTAAACATTTAAATATTGCCCACAAACATGATCATCGAATGGCTAACGAATACTAATTATGTTGCGGTATAACATCTCTACAATTCTAAAAATTTCGTTTATATATAATTATGTAGATGTGTTAAGAGAATTACGAAATGTTCGTCTCGGTCTGAACTTTTAACAATGCGGATCTGTCGGAAGAGCAATTAATAATACATGTTTGTTAAACCTGTAGACACCATCCTATTTTATCAACAGATAGGATAATTACAAATTTACGACTCAACATGAATCACTTCACATCCTTACGTTTACGCAATTGAGCATCAATTATTTCGAAATGCGTAATTGTGTAACGTACGTTAACCTCACGTTGGTACAGCACTTCACGACACGGACACGTACTGAGAACCGGTAGACACGGTCGTATTAGCATAATTAATAGTTTAAACATATTTTATTTCCAAATTGACAATTACAAATTAATTACAATTCACACAAAGAAAAAATATGGAAAAAGGGTTGGACCTTAAGTTCTACAACATTATCGGGGGTCTTTCCCTTGAATATAAAGTTACATAGGGAAAGACCCCCGATAATGCATAATTAATGGAAACAGGACGCGACTAGCAATTAATTGTATTGTCTCATTGCTTTATAAACAGTGTGTGTAACCATTTTGAAGGTAAATGCCCCCATGTAGACTGGATTAGAACAAGTCAGTACTGAGAACAGAGACTAATTGTCGAAGGTGTATAAACGAGTAAAGCAAGATAAGGAATGTAATGAACATACTTGACTGAAAAATATAAGGTAAGTGGTCATTCAGGAATAATTCTGTAACCTGCTATCTAAAAGTATACTTTTGGAAAATGTGTACATTGGATTCTAAGTCTGTATGTTTACAATTTATATATGGGTAAATTGGAAATCCTGTCTATATGTGAACTGTATATTTGTATATATGTGTCAATTGGATGTCATGTCTATATGTGAACATTAAATACCATGTATGTATGTGAACATTGAATACAATGTATGTATGTATATATTAGTTACATTTTTTATCCTTTCTACATTGTATGTATGTTCATTTGACATCATGTCTGAACGTGTACAGTGGATATCATGTCTGTACATGTACATTGGATATCATGTTTATACGTGTATATAAGATATCATGTCTATACGTGTATATTGGATATCATGTCTATACGTGTATATAAGATATCATGTCTATACGTGTATATTGGATATCATGTCTATACATGTATATAAGATATCATGTCTATACGTGTATATTGGATATCATGTAAGTACGTGTAAATTGGATATCATGTCTATACGTGTACATTGAATATCATGTATGTACGTGTACATTTGATATCATGGCTATACGCGTACATTGAATATCATGTCTATAAGTGTACATTGGATATCATGCCCATAAGTGTACATTGGATATCAAGTCTATACGTGTATATTTGATATCATGTTTATACGTGTACAATGGATATTATGTATATACGTGTACAATGGATATAATGTATATAAATGTACGTGTATATTGGATATCTTGTCTATACGTGTACATTGGATATCATGTCTATACGCGTTTATTTGATATCGTGTCTATATGGGAACACTAAATATTATGTATATATTTGTATTCCATAACATGTCTATATGTGCATGTCTAGATCTGCATATTGTATATCATATCCATTTACTTACATAGGATGTCATGTCTGTATGTTAGCATTTTTATGACACGTCTGTATCGGTAAATTGGATAATATATATCCATATCTGTAAAATTGGATACCATGTCTTCATCTGTACATTGTATGACATATCTACATCTGTGCTGTGGCTATATGTAAATTGGATCTGTGTACATATGTATACATTGAATGTAAATGCATTGCATACATAGCCAGTATGTAGTGGGCTGTACTACTCGTAGCCATGTACTTAAGCGGAGTAAATAGTACATTTTAAATCCCGAAAGTATATATTTTATTGCGTGTATTCGTCGCAATAAATTGTAATTTGTATATGATTTGAATGCATTCTTCTGTAAGGACTAAACAATCCGTAAATAATCATTTACTTTATTGTTTTTATTATATGTAATGCAGAATTAAATAGACATAATCTTTAATGAAACCACCAGAAAGGAATGTTGGATGTTAAGTATTGAATGCGTTTATGTTGATCATGCGTATGTAATTGCGCATATGTTTTTGGTGTATAACGGTTCGTATGGTTTATACAAAAGGAGTATCATGTTTTGATTAATTCCCTTATTTTGATATCATAAAATAAGTATTACAGTTAACGCTAACGGCATGAAACTTCCTATGCAATGTTTACCAACAGTTCATATATACTAACGATTTTCTTATGTAAATCAGTTTACAATTTCGCGCCCCTACTCACTCACGAGACACACTTATATGTATATGAGCCTCGCTCTGTGAAAATGGGGTTTAATGCATGTGCGTACAGTGTCGTCCGAGATTTGCCTGTTCAGTTCGCACAAGCTAATCAGGACGACATTTTTCGCTTGTTATATATTTTTCGTTTAAAGGGAAGACTTTTCTTGAAGAAAATCCAGTTTAATCGGGCAGTGTCGTCCCTGATTAGCCTGTGCGGTTTGCACAGGCTAATCTGGGACGACACTGTACGCACATGCCTTTAACGCCCTTTTCACAGAGCGAGGCTCATAAATTAAAAACCTCCATAAAATGCTAAGCGCCGATTTATTAAAGAAAACCATCAACCGATATATAGCAGGGGAAAATTGTGACTGTGACAAAACATACTCATTTGTGAAATATGTTTGCTTCGATATCCATCGTTATCGCTGGGGGATTTTCGAAAAAAATGTATACGTTTTATATCCTTAGTTGTCGATTTCGAGCATTGTAAAAGTATTTGTGCTGATTTTCGTTCAATGTTCCCATTTTTTTATATAGAAAGAAAAACTTGGGAAAACAAAAAGTCCCACGGAAAAATGAAAAAATCCCATGGGAAAGACTTTTTTGAACGAAACAAATTTAATGAAAGAGATGTAAATATTATATAAAAACCATCAATAAATGATCACAAAGAAGCATTTTATCGCAAACTTTATGTAAAATATGAATTCTCAAAGGAAAACAAAGATACTTTTGTTTGCGAAATTTCGATTCCGCTGTAGTTTTTCCAGTGGCCATTAGGACTTCCATCTTCAGAATCGATTCAAAATCGTCGTCGCCTTTATTTGTGTCGTGTTCTGAGAAAACTGGGCATAATGCTTGTGCGTAAAGTGTCGTCCCAGATTAGCTTGTGCAGTCCGCACAAGCTAATCAGGGACGATACTTTCCGCTTAAAAAATTATGACATTTTTCGTTTAAATGACGTTTCTTCTAATCAAAAATCCAATTTAGGCGGAAAGTATCGTCCCTGATTAGCCTGTGCGTACTGCACAGGCTAATCTGGGACGACACTTTACGCACATGCATTATGCCCAGTTTTCTCAGAACACGACACATATATCGTATTGCCATGCAACGTTATATTAAATCTACCTATTTTATATTGTGTTACATCTATTTTTATGGTTTTGTCAATTTGACGAGCGTTTTCGCATATTTTTTTATAATGTTATTAATGTCGATCGCATTTGCTTTCCCGATAATAGATGACGTTATTTCTTCAAAACAAAATTTACATACGAACGCAGCATGTTTTTGAGTTGAGTATGATTTCGTGTTGACAGTTTAAACGATACGGCAGTTATTTGACATGGTTTAATGTATTTTACAGCTACGAGAGTTGAAGACTACCTCTCTGCCCGCTCTGACAGTTAGACCAGCCTACCCGCTCTGCACTATGGGCGCCCTATATCAGTGAGTACTGAGAGAGCACAGACCTTACGAGAAAGTGTTATACCCATATCATCAGTGAGCGGTCTGAGCGCTCCATCCTGCCTTAACCAGGCTGCAGCCTCCTACAATATTTGCATCCGGTCTCGCGGGAGACGCGGCCCCTTAAAGACAAGAGTCGTTGTGCCGCATCGGCAAGATTTCATCTCGTCAGAAACTGTGGGGCCTGCATCCAAACATCCAAGCCACATCACGTGTCGGGGTAACTGAGTGTCGACATATTTGGGGTCGGATAATTTTGTGTATACATCCCGTGCTTACATCCGCCGGTCGCCGATGACCGGAAACAACTACGAGCTGGAAGACGTCAGGGTGAAGTACAAGTCGGACGTCAACTCTGAGAGCGGTAGCGCGCCACGTGACCGAGGCATGTACGTCAGCACCGCCAAGGCGTTCATACTCGCCTTCCTCGCTATCGCCATCGCCGTCGGCGTCGGCATCATCGTGCACTTCGCCGGACCGGGCTCAACATTTGAGTGCAAATGTACTTACTCGACGACGGATAGCGGATCGTCGTCGGCGGCTATGCAGCAGTGCAAAGACTGGGCGGCTGCGGGCCACACGGCGATATGTAAGTGTGATGTGTTCATATAAGTGTGATGTTGATATATAAGAGCGATGGTTGTAAGTGCGATGTATATATNGAATAGGTATGAATTTAAATCAATTTATAAGATATTAATTTGAAGTATTCACTATAAATAATTTATGTTATACTAATTTATCGGCAATAAGCCTTTTTTTTTAAATTATCTATGTTTACGAAACGAAACGACTGGGTGGGGTAACGACCAAGCAATACTACCAACTGACCAACGATCTAAAAAGTGGTTATCTTAAAACAACGGCCACCTGTCTACAACGGTCACTTTGGTCATTTCCCTTGACTGACCGCTGTTTTCAGTTTCGACTGTATATTACAATTTAACAAATATAAAAATCGTTCAGTCTCACTTTAATGGACTTTCACAGAGTTTGGCATGTTTTGGAGTTTGTCATTTAATGCTTTAAATTGACAAATACAAACATCAGAACAAAAGAGCTACAGTATGAAAACAAGAATACAAGTTAAAAAAAGAAACAAAAAGAGAAAAAAAAGTTAACCACACCAGAGCTCGAACCACTGACCCATGGAGTAAAAGCCAAGCGCCGAAACCACTCAGCCATCCGTCTTCACGTGTGTATGTGTGTAATTCAGAGTTTAAGTTCGGGTCGTCCATGAGTCTTTATGTGCAGACCTGACCATCCGTCTCCAAATGGGTTGCCATTTATTTTAAACTTTGTATAACTATCCACGTGTTGTTACAAAATATAACGTTAACACAAGAAATCGATAGTTTTAGATCGTTTTGCGTTGTCTGAGACGCTTTATAATTTTATCAATGTCTAACGATGATTTTTTTGTAAACGAAAGTGTATTTTCAGTATAAGTCTGCCGCATTAGTGTTATTTCGCACACTGATTTACATAGTTATTTTTTGTTCTTGAATCTGTGACAAAAAGTGTTACAATTCTCATTTTGATAAACTGTGAACAAGTCCCTTTAACGCAAGTTTCGCAAACATTTTAGGAACGCTTATGAATAAATGTTGATCGCTCCACATCGTGCAGTTTCTTCTCACATCAAAGTGCGATAAGGCGATGTAAAATGTGATGAATCTGCAGGCGACAGGTAATTAAAATAAATAGCCTCTTAAAATTCATCGCGTATACGGTTTAAGCTAACATTTCAAAATATTTGTTGTTGTTAACGTGTCCCCAATGCGGATATGATAAAGCGAATACAGGATGTCGTAAATTGAAGCTACCGCAAACTGTATCGTATTTTCGGATTAGCAATCAACTGACGTTTAGCGTAATAAAAATTGTTAAATTATATATGCGACATTGCGTCTTAGTGTTGCGGGGAATTTTATACTAAAAAACACACAATTTTTGCTGTCGCAAATCGACTTAATTCGCTCATACGATTTTTATTTCCGTTACACTTAATAACGCTTCCCAATAGGTCCGCTTCACGTACTTATGCTACTTAATAGGTTCTTTACTTTTATAATCTTTACTCAACATATCCCTTTCACCAAGTCTTGCTGCGCAATATGTCCATTGTACTAACAAATGCTACCAAACATGTCCGTTACACTAACTACTGCTACCCAACATGTCCGTTACACTAACTTACGCTTTCAAACATGTCCGTTACACTAACTTACGTTACCCAACATGTCCATTACACTAACTAATGCTCCCAAACATGTCCGTTACACTAACTAATGCTACCAAACATTTCCGTTACACTTACTAATGCTACTCAACATGCCCATTACACTAACTTACGTTACCCAACATGTCCGTTACGCTAAGTAATGCTACCCAAAATGTCTGTTACACTCACTTATGCTACCCAACATTTCCATAACACTAACTAATGCTACTAAGAATATCCGTAACACTAACTAATGCTACCCAAAATGTCCGTTACACTAACTTATGCTACTCATCATGTCCGTTACGCTATCTCACGCTACTCAACATGTCCGTTACACTAACTAATGCTACTCAACATGTCCGTTACACTAACTAATGCTACCCAACATTTCCGTTACACTTACTAACGCTATCCAACATGTCGGTAACACTAATTTATGCTACCCAACATGTCCGTTTCACTAACTAATGCTACCAACATTTCCGTTACACTTGCTAACGCATTCCAACATGTCGGTTACACTAACTAATGCTACCCAACATATCCGTTACACTAACTAATGCTGCACAACATGTCCCTTGTACTTACCAACGCTACCCAACATGTCAGTTACATTAAACAAATTGGGAATCTCTAAATTTCGTCCTTAAATGCGTTGATTGATAAATGGGAACATCGGTTCTTAACAGCTTCTGTTAATTTAAAAGCAGAATTTAAGACCTAAAACATAAAAGGGTGCACCCCGACTCCGCTCGAACCATTAACCATTGGATTAAATCGAGTCAATCATTCGGTCATTCACGTTATTACATGTTGCACATTTGATAAACTTTATAAAAGCATTTCATATTATGTCACAAAATGTAATAAAACAACAGAACTTTCAAAATTATTCAATCGTTTCGCGCTTGTAACGCTTAATAATTTTATCAATTTCTAATGATGATAACACATAAAAGTGAATGTATTTGTAGAATAAGTCTGCATAATTAGTGTATTTCCCTCTCTGATGTACAGTGTTCTTTCAGTTTTTCAATCTGTGACAAAAAGATGGATTTTTTTTCTTTTCGACAATCTGTGAACAAGTCAATATAAATGGCGCATGCATTTCAGAATATTTACACTAGTACAGTGTTCTTGTAGTTTTTCAATATGTGACAAAAAGTATGAAATTTTCATTTCAACAATCTGTGAATAAGTCTATTTAAAAGGTGCATGTATTTTAGAATATTTACACTAGTACAGTGTTCTTTTAGTTTTTCAATATGTGACAAAAAGAATGAAATTTTCATTTCAACAATCTGTGCATAAGTCTATTTATAAGGTGCATGCATTTTAGAATATTTACACTAGTACAGTGTTCTTTTAATTTTTCAGTGTGTGACAAAAAGTAGGAAATTTTCATTTCAACAATCTGTGAATAAGTCCATTTAAAAGGTGCATGCATTTTATAATATTTACACTCGTTGTCGTTTACTACTGTACTTTTGTGCATACTTGCGCCGCTTGCATGGTTGACTGCTTTTGTTTATCTGGGGCATCGTTATGCATGTTATGATAGTTCATAGCTTTAATCACGTTGTCACTGGCAAACCTGATCGCTGTGAAATCCGATAGATTTATTATGTTGATGACGACTTTATGACTATTATGCATTTTTTAAGCCGTTTGAAATATAAATAGGCTTGTTATTTTGATTTTTTTTATATAACTTTATTTCCTCCAAAGACATGAAGAGCAAAACAAATAATCAGACACAAATTTACAGTAGTTAACAAAAAGTATAATATGTATATATAGAACAATATCTTACACTTCGCCAGCGAACAACACAGTTAACATTGACATTATAAACATACTAAATGTATATACACATTTGTTTGAAATATTTCAAATTGATATTGTTTAGGAAAATAAATCACCTAGAGGTCAACGAAACAGAAAACAGTATACATGTTGTATAAACATATAATAGCATAGTATATATTGTTACATTTGGACCATTAATGATTCGAATTGTTTCACTCTGCGTACCCACATATCTCTATTTAGCTCAAAGTTTAAGCACATATTGTTCACAAATAAAAAAAATTACTAACCCGTCTTGTGCATTAAATGATCAGTAACAGCAGACAAATAATGCTCAGCACATTTGCAGACGTGACCTCCATTTTTTGCTTCTTTTGTTTGACTTTTTACACTTTTATTTACAAGGTTTACCATAAACAAGAACATATTTATACACATTACATACACAATCATAACTTTCGTTGCAAGATCAATTTCAGTTGGTTTACATTATGCTTATTAAAATAAGTACATTAACAGGGTAGAGTGATTATGTATTTAAGGTTAAAGATCACGTTGACATAGCTCCGAAAGCAAAGCAATATAAATAATCGTATTAAAGTGTCTTCACATTGTAATGCATATTGTCTTGGAATAATGCAACAAAAAACACAAACAAGCAACAGAACAGACATCCAATATATGTTGCAGCAGACACATTAATGTTCTTACATTTGTAGATTATTTAAGACTATTATAAGTTTAATTGATTTGTTAGTTAATGCTTTTATCGACATAATGACAAAAGAAAATCAAAAAGAAATAGTGTTTGGTCGTTTGATGTTAAGGGCTATTTAAATCCGCTATATAATTTGAGTGAAAATTGACATTCAAATATAATAATAAATCATGTTTTATAACAGCCAACATCAATCCTTGTTTGCGCTTTGTTCGGTAATAAGCCAATGGTGTATTTTAATTTTAGGACACTCGTTGACAATAAGTAACGGGTACTATGCTGGTTGTATTCCAAAACGTATTTACATACGTAAATAATGAATAGAAGCTGTCAGGTTAAACTATTTAAACATTTAAACTCTAAACTCAATTCATTTTTTTTTTGGGGGGGNGGTTAAGCCTACATTGGGTATACGCATATTCACAAGGACATGTGATACGAAATAGCAATTTAACGGTACCCTAATCTTGTTTGCATAGTTTGAAAAGATAAATGATCGCATCCCGGGGAAATCAAGTTTTAAGAAGTGCAAGTTAACTTTTTGCACTACTGAATGCGTGTCAGTCGTTTAGATTTACCGGTATTGCGTTTGTACTTTAAAAACGAATGCACTTTCAATGTGTTTGTATAAATTTGGTACTAGTGATAGATCTGTTTATGCCCCGTTAGGGTGGCATATAGCAGTCCGTCTGTCCGTCTGTCCGTCTGCTCGTCTGTTCGCCTGTCCGTCCATCCGGAATCAGTTTCCAAGGTTTTTCCCTAAACGCTTATAGGTGTTTAGCAGCTACAAACGCAACAATTGGGATATGGAGTTCACGGATCCTGGCAATCCTATTCTAGCGACGAAAGAGCCTTGAAGCAGGATTCCTACCCCTTTATAGCTCGGGTCATTAGTACGTGATAATATATAAGATCCATGCCTTCGGACCAACACTCCATGTTTAAACTTACTGTTCAGCCTCCATGCGTAGGTTATGAGGTCATAATACCGAAAAAGGCACGTATTAGCCGACCCATTCCTTGATGTAAGGATTAAGAATAGAATTAGACTCAATAATATGCCTGCAAGTTTTTTATAAATACTCGCTAAAAAGGTGTTTATACCATCAACATCTTTATCTAAATAAAGAACAATATTTGTATAGGTGTTAACTGTCATACAAGACTTCAATTTCAAGAAGTGTTCGATCATTTCAGTTTCAGGAATATTCTTTAATTTAAGACTTAAGTCTAAGAATCGGATGGTGAATACGGGCCCCGGAGTCGTATCTAATGGTACTTGACCCGAGGTCTTAACTACCTTCCCAGAGTCTAGTCTTCTTGCTCTGAGGTCGTGTCTTGGTGGCTTGATGTCTTGCTTGTCCGTTTTCTTCATCCGAGGAGCTCTGTGTCTATAAGCGTATTAGATCAGATCTGAGAGCATAGCTTTTTTGTGCATATTATTGTATATATTGCTCGAGTGCACTAAGTTTAATAACCTTTTATTGTAATTACTTTCCTTTTTCAAACCAATACATTTACCACTTGATAATCATACAGCCAGGTAGCATGAAATAAGTTATACTTTCACATGATATTTATTTTGTTTCCAATTTAATATATTGTCTGGTGCTATACTTTAAACCTTATACCAGGGCCGCTACACTCTACTTAATGTTTTAACCATTGAAGTATGTCTGTTTGTAAATTGACTTTTATATTACTCGTATTTATTTTTTTTATCATATTATCCGAGTTTATATATTGTTCTTTTTTCTTGCACCAGGTAGCGCATGCAACGCCACAACTCAAACTTCGTGTCCAAGCAACACATCCAGCTCGAGCCCCGTCCCCACACAACCGCCTAAGGCGCCAACCTCCAAGCCAAAGCCTACTGTAAAGGATGTACGGATACCCCTGCACATGATGCCAATCAAGTACACAGTGGAACTGCAGGTATGGGTCACGTGGTTTGCACTTCCGGTACATGTAACAATCTAGCCGTAGATTGTTTGTTACATTGCCGTTAATTTTATTGTTTACGTTGCCATGTTAGTTTTCTTCAGTAGTACATGTCTAGTTAAATAACAGTTTTAGGATAAGGCAACTCATCAAACAGAAATGATTATTATATGTGGTGCCTTTTTATTTAGTAAGTCTTATCGTGTGTTATGTCATCCATCCTGGCGATCTGAGCTCCATTACTATTCGATTACGGATGCGTCTTTGTCCTTACAATATATAGTGGTATTTTGCTACGGACGACCTCTGTCCAAGAGTGTCATGTCACTGCTGACGCCTCTTTACTTGTCCGTGTCTCACACTTCACATGAAACGCCGCTTTTCCTCTATGTGGTTCACAATTCACAGAAAACGCCGATTTACCGCTCTGTGTCTCAAACTTGTCAGAAAACGCCGCTTTGCCGCTCTGTGTTTCACACTTCACTGAAAACGCCCCTTTACCTGCCTGTGTCTTACAGTTCACTTACCATATCCACTTTACTTTTCCGCAGGTGTTCATGTACGCGCCCCTTGAGCCAGCAGCGTTTTATTTCAACGGAAGTGTCACCATCAGCTTCGAATGCAAGAATGCCACAGACAAGATTTACCTGCACTCAAACAAGCTCAACTACACAGGTTCGTGCTGTTATGACTCGTGGGCGGATATCAGTTGGGTTGACACGTGATCAGAAGGCACCGTTAACAGTTTCTTTGTTAAGGGATCGAATTCAGGACCACATTAACTATAAACATCCTGATTAAATTTCTAAAAGTTCAACAGTTTGCTTACGTTTGTTTGATGGTTAATGCCAGCTCAATTCGAGGTCCAATTGTTGCCAGAAATATTCGGGTAACTCACCACCTATGATTTAGATGTTTTCTATTTTATGCTTTGTTCGCCTGTTTTATGGGCTCTATTTATCTATGAGCGTGTTGTATATTGCGTTAACACCTGTCAGTTTTGACATTTATTGTAGGACCATTTAGAGTTACAACTGAAAATGGCATTGAGGATTTGTACAGAAATCATACATTCGACCTTGATCGCCAGTTCCTGATCGTGCACCTGACCCAAAAGTGTGTGCTCAACAACAACTACATTTTGGAGATCCCGCACTTCCGGGGACCGCTGGCCGCCGACCTGGCCGGCCTGTACCTAAGCTCATACAAACGTGGCAACAAAACAATGTGAGTTTTCCACAGAGACAGACGTGCCCAAACGGCGAAAAAACATTTACTAATTCTTTAAAATTTAGAACATTGTCAAGGTAAATGTATTTAATGAATATGCAATAAGAACATGTTTATGTGGGATTCGTCTCTATTGTGACTTTTCATATAACGTAGACATGTATTTAAATAATTTATGTATATGCATTTTAATGTGTTAGCGTCTCACTACCCACTCTTAATTGAGCGTGTTCTGACTGCAGCCACATTGCAACAACCCAACTGCAGGCAACAGACGCCCGCAAGACGTTCCCGTGCATGGATGAGCCGGCAATCAAGGCGCAGTTTGAGGTGACCTTGGTCCGCAAGAGTCACATGCTCTCCATCTCCAATATGCCGAACATCTCCGTGCAAGCAAGGTATAGCTGTTTTACATCTCCATGCAATATAGTTATACACGCCTAATATCTTCATGGAATATAGCTTTTTTTATGTACAACACATTCATGAAATAAAGGTAACATGCCTCACATATCCATGAATATTTGTCTCACATCTCAGTGGAATATAGGCTAACATGTCCAAAATCTCCATGTATTATTTCCTTGGATTAGAGGTACACATCTCTATGGAATATATGCATATACGCCCAACTTATCCAGAGAATATTGGTATACAATATTGGGCAGGCATAAACAACTCACATCTTCATTGAACATAGATACACATGTATATAGTCTCAACTTAATATAGAAATACATGTCCAGCATTCCAGATCACACATTATATGCAAACATGAACACTATTTCCATTGGTTATTTCGTTACATATGTGTAATTTACACCTAGAATTATAATTATGTTATCGATTATATTTGTTTGAATTTGAAAGTACCTGTACACGTTTAAATGTACAGCTGATTTCAATCGTAATAGTTCCAAGACATTCCTTCATGTTCTCTCACAGGGGTGACGACTGGTTCGCGGACAGGTTCGCAGTGACGCCCAAGATGTCTTCCTACCTACTCGCCTTCATCATCTGTGACTTCCACTACACAGTGAACACGACCGAGAACAACGTCACGGTAACTACGGGATTTCCGGAGTCATACGTCACTGTCTCATGGTGACCAATAACGTATTATTTTAAGCACCCTCGTATTTGATGTTGACGTATCAGTCACTAAATATTCAAACTTTTTCACCAATATTTACTTTTTTATTGTTTGTTACAAGTATAATCCATACAACAGAATGACTCGTGTCAATAGAACGACTGGAGTATTTCCCGCACCAATATATTCATCCAAACGTCCTATAAAATGCCTGTGTAATGTTTTTCAAAAATATCTTTAGATTTCTACTCCCACCATTGAGCAAGCTAAACTCAGGAATGAATATGTTTGATTAACAGCCTACGAAGGTGATGCCCAATGTTATTAACACTACCGTTCATATGTCATCATCTCATACATAACTTTCTCCGTGTCAGCCGGTGTTTTTTTTTTTGTACGACGGCTAATTGTACTTTACAGCAAATAATTTCGCGTATCTCAAATACTCTTTATGTTGCTTAATAGTAAATACTTACCGTGACTATTGCAGTACCGCGCATATGCGCGCCCAGAGGCGCTCGATCAGACCCCGTACTCGTTGGAGACTGGCGTGAAAATCCTGATGTTCTTCGAGAAATACTTCAACGTTACATACCCACTTCCTAAACAAGGTATTCTATTCTGTAAGGTTTCCCCGGTCCTAAACCCTTTGCCACATAGATACTTATTTTGAGTGCCTTAGAAAAATTCAATTTAATTGAATGCCTTTCTTACTAGATTCTAGTTTGAAATCTGAACAGACTGCGTAATACTCGCAGGCTGTTCTGGTTTTATGCTGGTTTCATATAGCCATTTTCAATTTACTTCTGAGCGGGAAAGATTTAAATACTGTCTTTAAAAATAAACCGAACTGTCATAACTAACATTATTTTTACAAAATGTACAAGCATGTACTTCTAAATTACAGAACAAGGCTTCTTTCAGCCATTTACTCGGTTTAACATTATCATATTTGTATCGCCATCTTAACGGACTCGTTCATTCTGTTTTATAATCAACATACATTCTTGCTGTTTCGCTTAGAATACATAGTTTTGCTATCGCCCGTAACAATGTTTTGCTGTCCGTCTGTCCATCTGTACGTCTGCTTGCCTGTCTGTCAGTAGACCAAAAACTTTTTTAATCGTAAAACATTCAAAATTTCAGAGATTTTTCCTTATAGAATGAGGTTGTGCATGTGTTTTTTTTATCATCTTACGTTAAATAACAAAAGATATGCCGATTTATCAACTTAGACATTTTATGACATCATGCTAATTAATAAACTCTATTATAAAAATAACTTTTCTGAAAACAGAAGATCCTTAGCTTTTCGTGCCGTATCATGCATTAGTTATGTATACAGTTTTCTCCGGATATATGACGTGTTACTGACCCCTAATCTACTGCTGAAGATATGATCACCGTAAAGGACTTGTAATTTAACAGAAGTTGACAATTGTAGATATGATTGCAATCCCCGACTTTAATGCGGGCGCCATGGAGAACTGGGGTCTGATCACGTACAGAGAGACCGCCATGTTGTACCAGCCCGGGGTGTCATCGGCGGACAACAAGCAGCGCGTGGCGGTCGTGGTCTCGCATGAGTTGGCGCATCAGGTGAGCACGGTCAGCACATCGGGGTACACGGTCTTAGTGACATCCCTGAATGAAAGATGTCAAAATCGAGCATTTGTTCTGCAATAAATTTTGTTTTGGTCCAAGTTTCTTGTATGTATGATTCTGTATTTATTATTGATATTCGTTAATGCCTTTTCTCACGTCACTTGGAGTAGTTCGGCTTTTTCGTGACGCTCTCCTAGTATGGTAACGTCTATTGTTAAAAATGCATTGACCACTCCCGCTCTCGAATGATTCGGTAACATTTGGGAAGCCTGATAGGTATGGAGATTTCTAGTGTTACGATTTCAAGCATTTCTCTCTTTATTTCGAACAGTGGTTCGGTAACCTGGTGACGCCCTCCTGGTGGGACGACCTGTGGCTCAACGAGGGTTTCGCCAGTTACGTGGAGTACATGGGCGTGGATCATGTGCACCCGGACTGGAAGATGGTGAGAAGCCACCCTATAGAGGCTACAACATACTATATATAGTTGGTAACGTCAATGCGTCATTATCAGTAAGTCCGTCGTGTATACAACGGAGTCTTCAACGGAAACGCGACAACAAGTGACTTAACACTTATTGATCTTGAACTTTAGTGTGGTACCGTCTAGTTGACCTTTGAATATCGCTCAATCAATAAATGCATTGACTAATACTATAATGGTCAACAAACACACGCGGCTGCACAATCCATTCGATTATATAACATTTATTTGGCACACAATTTAAAGGCGTGCATTTTGTCCGTATGTGTCGCTTCTCATCTAACGCATTAACGTCGCGCCTCTAAAACAGAATGAAAAATTTTGTTGTGAAACACCAAGAGATAAAATGTTATTTAAGTTGTTTGTTCCAAATCGAACATTAAACTATTATGTACTCTTTGAATTGTACGAAAAGTTAAATTAAAGATTGAATTACCCCAGAAACAAAAAGCACGGTTAAACAGACAAAACATATGTTAAAAAATGGAACACGGCTTAACCCACGGAGCACGGCTAAACACATATAACACGGATAAACAAATAAAACATGTGTTAACACATAGAACATGTGTTTACTTATAGAATACGGGTTAACTCATAGAACACCGGTCAAATCATAGACCAAGATTCAAATCTTAAGAACACGGTTTAATTTATTGAACACATGTTAATTAACATAAAACACATTAAATACGTGCACGGACATAGAATAAATAGTACTCCGCGTTTCATCGTATGGCGGAATACTTTTGCACCGATGAACATGAGCAAATAATCCTGATATATAAGCAATTTTTGGTTTAGGCATTTCAAGAAATACATAGTCGATGAAATCATTTCTGGCGAGATCTTCTACCTGGCAACAAAAAATTCAAATTAATTCTTTGTATATGAGTACACATGTATATAATTATTATTAACATGTTATGGGTAAAAAAATCGATAATGCTTCAACATGCAACGAACGATATTACGAAGACCTAAAGTACATCTCCCATCCTTATGTATGTATATCAGCAGTTCAAAAGTTTGTGGTAGAGGACCTAAACTACATCTCCAATCCCTTTATATGTATATCATCAGTTCAAACCGATCGTGTTAGAGGAAAGAGAGCGCATCCCCCATTCCTATGTTTGTCTATCCTGAATTCGAAAAGTCCGTGGTAGAGGTCACATCTTACAGGTCTCATCCTTAGGTATGTCTTTACATTGTTCCAACATTCGTCAGGTCCTATCGTTCATTCCTTACCCTTTTTAAACATATCCTCAGTTTGAATGATTCGTAGAAAAGAACCTAAAGTATACCCCTATCCTTGTGTGCGTCCATCCTAGATTTGACCAGTGCTTGGTAGAGGACTTAAAGTACATCTCCGATCCATATATATGTTGTTCATCAATTTAAACAGTTCGTGGTGGAGGTCCTATAGCAAATCTCCTTTCATCATATAAGTCTATGTCTATCCACAATTCGACCAGTTCATGGAAATGTTCCTTTAGTTCATATCCCATACTTAAGTGTGTTACCAGCAACTGTAGCAATTCTTGGTAGATATCCTATAGTACATGTACATGTCTCATCCCTATTCATTGATCTCTTTCCATAGTTCGAACAGTTCATGGTAGAGGTCTTATAGTACATCTCTCATCCCTATATATGTCTCTCATCAATTCGAACAGTTCGTGGTAGACATCCTATAGTACACCTCCCCTCCCTATGTATGTCTATCCTCAATTTGAACAGTTTGTGGTAGACATCCTATAGTACACCTCCCATCCCTATATATGTCTATCACCAATTCGAACAGTTCGTGGCAGACACCCTATAGTACATCTCACATCCCTATACATGTCTATCCTCAATTCGAACAGTTCGTGGTAGACATCCAATAGTACATCTCTCATCCCTATATATGTCTCTCATCAATTCGAACAGTTCGTGGTAGACATCCTATAGTACACCTCCCATCCCTATATATGTATATCCTTAGTTTGAACAGTGTGTGGTAGACATCCTATAGTACACCTCCCATCCCTATATATGTCTATCCTCAATTCGAACAGTTCGTGGCAGACACCCTAAAGTACATCTCCCATCCCTATACATGTCTATCCTCAATTCGAACAGTTCGTGGTAGACCTCCTATAGTACATCTCCCATCCCTATATATTTCTATCCTCAATTCGAACAGTTCGTGGTAGACATCCTATAGTACACCTTCCATCCCTATATATGTCTATCCTCAATTCGAACAGTTCGTGGCAGACACCCTATAGTACATCTCCCATCCCTATATATGTCTATCCTCAATTCGAACAGTTCGTGGTAGACATCCTATAGTACACCTCCCATCCCTATATATGTCTATCCTCAATTCGAACAATTCGCGGTAGACATCATAAAGTACATCTCCCATCCCTATATATGTCTATCTTTAATTCGAACAGTTCGTGGTAGACATCCTATAGTACATCTCCCATCCCTATATATGTATATCGTCAATTCGAACAGCTCGTGGTAGACATCCTATAGTACATCTCTCATCCATATATATTTCTATCCTCAATTCGAACAGTTCGTGGTAGACATTCTATAGTACAACGCCCATCCCTATATATTGCTATCCTCAATTCGAACAGTTCGTGGTAGACATCCTATAGTACATCTCCCACCCCTTTATATGTTTATCTGAAGTTCGAACAGTTCGTGGTAGACATCCTATAGTACACCTCCCATCCCTATATATGTCTATCCTCAATTCGAACAGTTCGTTGTAGACATCCTATAGTATATCTCCCGTCCCTATATATGTCTATCCTCAATTCGAATAGTTCGTGGTAGACAGCCTATAGTACTTCTCCCATCCCTATATATGTCTATCCACAGTTCGAACAGTTCGTGGTAGACATCCTATAGTACACCTCCCATCCCTATAAATGTCTATCTGCAGTTCGAACAGTTCGTGGTAGAGGACCTACAGGACGTTTTCAACTTTGACGGTCTCATATCATCCCACCCTGTCTACGTGCCCGTGGCGCATCTGGACAAGATCAACGAGATTTTCGACAAAATCTCATACGCCAAGGTACGTAGTGGGTACCAGATGTGATAACATTTGCCAAGGCCCTTTGTTGGTATCCGATTTGATCCTATACACCTAATAACGTACCGGGTATCAGACATGATCGCATACATCAGGGTACGTGCTACTAAATGTACTTACCAGGTACCATATAGGATCGCATACGCCAAGGTACGTAGTGGGTACCAGATATGATCAATTACGCTAAGGTGCGTACTGGTTACCAATCAAGATCTAATACGTAAAATATCATACTGGGTACAAGACTTGATCTCACAAGTCATGGTAAGTACCGGAAACTAGATAGGACATCATAATCAAAGGTACGTAATGGGTTCCAGATTGGATCTCATACATAAAAGAACATACTGGTTTCCAGGCAGGATCTCAAATGTCATGGTAAGTACCGGACACTAGAAAGGATATCAAACACCAAGGTACATAATGGGTACCCGATAGGATCTCATACGCAAAGGTACGTACCGGGTCCAACATTATTTCTCATATACGAAGGTTAGTACCGGATACTCTATAGGACATCATTCGCCAAGGCACTCTCTGCGTACCAGATAATACCTCATGTAATGGTTCTTTCCGGAAAATAGAAATGATATCATACCTAAAGGTATTTACTTGGTATTACCAGATAAGATCTCAAACGCCAATGTACTCGCTGCGTACCAGATAGGATCGCATCAACAAGGTTTGTACTTATTAGTTTAAAAGTATTTTACTATATTGAATCAAATGCTACTGCTTGTAAAGGCACTTTCGAGTCTGTGTCCTGGGAAAACAGTGGTTTAAAAAGAAACACATGGGAAAGGTTCCTTAATTGAGATCGAACCCATGATCTTACAAACTTATATCACTAAACCAACTTTGACCATATATATATTATGTTTTAAACTCCACGCCTACTTTTTAATCGTATCAATTAATTGTTTCTCGAACAATGTTCCAATGGTATAAGCGTTCTACACCAGCTTATGTCCTGACGTATTTTATGATCCACTGTCTTCTACCTCAGGGAGCCTCCATTATCCGAATGATGCGCTTCTTCCTAGGAGACGACAATTTCCAAAAGGGTCTCACGGTGAGTCCATCTGTTCAGTTGGAATATGTGTGTTGGTCAGCGAAATACGAACTTGGCATACCATTGGAGTTATTGTTTTCGCCATTTATGTTCGGTTCTTATTGGAGTGCTTTTGACTCTGAAATAACATGTACATTATATAACAAACCACTGCATTTTGGAAGTTCAACCTTATTTTTTGTATATGTTTGTGTTTGTTATCGGTTTAATCGGATGAACAACTTAGTGCGTAGCATGAGGGATGTTTATTGGTTTAAGGACTCTTCGAACACGAACAACCGCAGAAAGTCATATTGTCTTGTTAGGAGGTTAGAATTAAATAGAGCGAAACACGGTTAACAATAATTTACCACAATATCGCTGTATTAATATTTGGAAACCAAAATCGCGCGTTCGCAATGAAATTGTTCTTGGGAGGGTTTCATTCATCTAGATTATGAAAAGCACGAGGAAAGTCGTTTATTTGTAATAGGAATAGTAAAAAATTAAACTTGTTTTGCGCCGATTTTACTGAACTCAACACATTTTTTGTCGATAAACATTCGACTCTTTTTGATCGTTAACTTACCGCTTCAGTCGACAGCAAATAAACAAATGATACTATAATAAATCTTACATTTTGTTCTTATACCTATCGCACTGTATAAAAAAATATGCTTTTCGTCACTTATTGTGTGTTTGTTTCAGGATTACCTTCGCTCTCTGGAATACGGAGCCGCCTTCCATGATGACCTGTGGTACGCGCTCGGAAATGTAAGTAGATTCGTGAGTTACCACTCCGAAATGTCTATAATATTTATGTAACCCACCGAAAATATTAGAAGAGTTCTCTGTAATCCCTCGGTAATCAATCGATACTACTCGGAAAGCTTGGAAATCCGAGCCCAACAGTTCTCTTCTCGAAAGTGACCGATGTGTTCCAATCATGCTTAGATTGTGTTTACATTGGTGCGTAAGACCGGTGTAGTTACAACGGCAGCTCGAAAATGTGAAATTATTCGAACGTAAATCAACAAAATATGATCAAAGCCATGTGTTACCCATCGGAATTGATTCAGTTTGGGTTTAATTGCCACTTGGGCAATATTTTTGCCTTGTTATAGGTTTAAGTATTACTTTTTATTAAATTGTTTCACTTTGTCGTAAGCATAATGTGTAATAAACAGATGGGTGCAAAGTGGTCACATTTATTATCCTACACAGTGACTGCCATTTTCTGTGTTTTTATGAAAGTGACTGTGGTTGACCCGCGTTTCTTAATGGTTGCAGTGCCTGGCATTTGCATTGACTTCAACATACAGTTGTTTTTATTCATAGAAAATGTATTACCAATAACGAGGACTGCCAGTAAGTGTGTGTATATTTCCTCACTTAGTGACTATCATTGATCATGTATTACCGCATATATTGACTGCAATTGATCGCGCGTGAATTACCACACACAGTGACTGTCATTGATCGTGCGTGTAGTACCGCACACAGTGACTGTAATTGATAGTAAATGTTTTACCACGTACAGTGACCTTCATTTATCGTGCATGTATTACCACACACAGTAACCGTCATTGATCGCGCTTGTACTACCCAACACAGTGACTGTCATTGATCATATGTGTACTACAACATACAGTGACTGTCCTTGATCGTGCGTGTTGTTCCGCACACACAGTGACTGTCATTGAGCTTGCCTGTAGTACCACACACAGTGACTGTCATTGATTGTGCGTGTATTACCAAACTCAGTAACTGTCATTGATTGTGATTGTATTACCGCATACAGTGACTGTCATTGATCGCATTTGTTGTTCCGCACACACAGTGACTGTCATTGAGCTTGCCTGTAGTACCACACACAATGACTGTCATTGATTGTGCGTGTAGTACCACACACAGTGACTGTAATTGATCGCGCGTGTAGTACCACACTCAGTGACTGCCTTTCAGCGCTCTTCATTCAACGTGAAGGAGGTGATGGACACGTGGACGCTGCAGATGAACTATCCTACCGTCATGGTGTCTCACAGCCAGCAGGAGCGGATAACTCTCACACAGAGCAGATACCTGCAGGATCCCAACGCTACGGACCCGGGCAAATACGTCTCGCCTTTTGGGTAAACATATGTGATGATTGTAAAAATGATTTACTCATAATCAAAAACACAATACTAATAATGCATTTAATGATATGAATACTTTAATAATAGTACAGAGGATCTCATGTACACAACTGTGTTATGACTGGTATTAGTATTTCACGTTTGCATCACTACATGTCATGCTTTGTGCGTACAGGTACAAATGGGAGATCCCATTCACGTATACTACCAGCTCTCAACAAAGATTTAACGTGTCATCTACAGACATCACATGGCTGAAGAAAACAGGACTGGGCTGTTAGTAATGTTTTATTATTAAAATCTGAATTTCGTTAATGATTGTCTAAATCAAAGAATATGTTCGGTGGTAGTTCAAAGAAGCCGATGTTACAATATGATGTATTACGTTTGGTCTCCTTGTTGTATATTTTCTTAACATTTCATTAGATCGTTAACCTCTGTGTTAGACAGCTACGCGAAAAAGGTATGTGTCAGAGATAAGAGGTGTCTGAGAGTAGAAAGGTGCGGGAGATGAGAGAGGTGTGGACTATGAGATGTGTAAGAGATGATATGTGCGGGGAAGAAGATTTAGGAGAAGAGAGTGGTGTGGGAGTTGAGTGAGATGTGGAAGATGAGAGTTTTTAACTTTATAGAGATGAGAAATGTGTTGAAGACGATATGTGGTAGGTAGAAATTTTATGAGAGGAGAGAGGTGTGGAAGATGAAAGAGATGAAGAGAAGAGAGGTGCATGGGTTGAGAGGTTCCAGAACAGTGAAAGAGAGAGAGAGAGAGAGAGAGAGAGAGAGAGAGAGAGAGAGAGAGAGAGAGAGAGAGAGAGAGAGAGAGANACCGCATATAGTGTCTGTCATTGATCGTGCATGTATTACCGCATATAGTGTCTGTCATTGATCGTGCATGTATTACCGCATATAGTGTCTGTCATTGATCGTGCATGTATTACCGCATATAGTGTCTGTCATTGATCGTGCATGTATTACCGCATATAGTGTCTGTCATTGATCGTGCATGTATTACCGCATATAGTGTCTGTCATTGATCGTGCATGTATTACCGCATATAGTGTCTGTCATTGATCGTGCATGTATTACCGCATATAGTGTCTGTCATTGATCGTGCATGTATTACCGCATATAGTGTCTGTCATTGATCGTGCATGTATTACCGCATATAGTGTCTGTCATTGATCGTGCATGTATTACCGCATATAGTGTATACATGTAATTGATCGTGTACAAACAGTCACTGGCGTTGATCTTGAGTGTATGTATGACCGCACTCAGTGATTTGTCGATCGTGCGTTTATTACCGCACTCAGACATTGAATGATCGTGTATGTATTGCTCGCGCGTGTAGTACCACACACACACAGTGAATGTCTTTCAGCGCTCTGCCTTCAACGTGAAGGAGGTGATGGACACGTGGACGCTGCAGATGAACTATCCCACCGTCATGGTGTCTCACAGCCAGCAGGGGCGGGTAACTCTCACACAGAGCAGATACCTGCAGGATCCCAACGCAACGGACCCGGGCAAATACGTCTCGCCTTTTGGGTATACACCTTTGGTGATTGTAAATTGAAATAATTTACGCGGTATCACAAACACAATACTACCGATTTTTTTCAATAAAATAAATATTTAACTGATAGTGCAAGGGATGTACTGCTTCACTATATCATTAGTAATTCAATGACAGTCCTTTAGATCTTACGTACATCACTGTTATGACTGATATTTTAAGTGTTTTATGTCACAACGTGTTTATATCACTTCATTTACTGCTTCTTGCGTACAGGTACAAATGGGAGATCCCATTCACGTATACTACCAGCTCTCAACGAAGAATTGACGTGACATCTAAAGATATCACATGGCTGCACAAAACAGGAATTAGCAGTACGTCAAATTATTTGTTATAAACAAGTGAATTTAGTTCATCATTAAAGCGGTTAATCTGTATGACTTCATTAACAATAATGTAATATAAAGTAGGTCAATCGTTTTTTTAAATTATTTAAAAACAAATAATTTCTTTAAGAATATAATTATGTAGAATTTACTCATTTGGATATACTGGCGAGATGTTTTTCCAAGATGGAAAAGTCAAAACCTTGATAAGATAGATACGCCACAAACTATTTCAGTGACTGTGATGGACAACGCTATCCCGGCTCCAGGTGTGGGGTGGGTGCTAGGCAATCCGATGCAGTACGGATACTACCGAGTGAATTACGACAGGACGAACTGGGATATGCTTATAAAACAACTCGTGACTAACCACACGGTATGTCATCTTGGCATATAAGTACCTGAACACGTGACCTTTAAGTCATGTTAAATGCTTATGTTATTAAAACAAATTTTGTCAAATATAAATGGTGGTTTGTGATATTTAATGTTTTGAAGGACTATACAATCCAAAATATTCGGACGGTAAACTATGTCTTGTCCACAGTATAATTGTGGTTCGCTTTCAAATAAATTGTAATACATTAACTGTTTTCTTCATCCATTCCATTTCATCGAACGAATAACATTCTTATATATTGTTATGAATAATGGTGTAGTAAGAGCGCACGTGCTCACATGCCACTGCTATGTCACTGCTAGGTGATCCACGCGATCAACCGCGCGCAGATCATCAACGACGCGTGGAGCCTGGCACAATCCGGGGATCTGGCGATGGAGGTGGCACTGCAGACGACCAACTACCTCCCCAAGGAGCGCGAGTATGTGCCCTGGGCAGCCGCCTCATCGCTGCTTTCCTTTGTCAATGACATGCTTGCAAGACACCAACTGTACGGCTCCTTTAAGGTGAGTATATTTTCTGTGGAATAAAGCTCTCCTTTGAAAACTCCATGTTGACCAGACACCCGCTGTATGGCTCCTTCAGGGTGAGTAAAGCGTCTATGGAGTGAACCTCTCATAGATCTTACGACAATAAAGGTATGAGAGTATAAAGACAGCATAACTAACACGTGAGCTGGATTCTAGAAAGAGGCTTTATTCCGGTCGCTTACATCCAATATATGTTAACAGTTACAAATTGTAAGGCAGCTTTTGTTCTTAAGAATATAAATATTATTGATAACATTACATCCCTCTCTTCGTAATAAATTATATTAAAATTTAAATGGTAAGTCATCAATGTTTAATTCAGATGGCAAAATACATAATGTTCATATTTAAAGAAAATACATTGACTTATTTAGATGACTAGAGTTCTGAATGTAGAGGGAATAACATGTAATCCAAGAGACTACACCGGGATTATTATGCCCTGTACACAGTGTAAGGCTCAGACTTAACCTAACAGTGTAATCATAACAGTTTATATCTCACAGGTCCATTTTCTTAGGGGCTACTTCTCTTCGTCCAGATCTTGTCACCAGCGGAAAGTCACCGGAACATGTGCTGGATAACACATCAGGAATGCGCGGAATGTCTTTGTCGCGATTTATAGTCTGGTCCTGTGTACTCTTCGGAATTGTTACTGGACAGTCTTGTGCAAGTATCGTGCCCTCGTGGATATCCATACCCTTGGATTGGTTGCGGTATCAGTAGAGGCTCGTAGATGTTTCGCGATTTCTGTGGTACAATCTGCCTCCACTCTTGACGACATAGGATCGTGGCTTGTTGTATTGTTTGGTGACAGTTCACTCCTGGTATCCACACCTTCGATCCCGCCTATGGACTAATACGAACGCTAGAACCCGGGTCCAATAGGGGTAGCTCCTTTGCTCCTCGACGTTGGTCGAAGTAATACTTTTTCCTCTGTTTGTCTATGTCGAAATGTTTTTTTTTAACGATTCGATATTATGAGATGTCGGTCGAATAAATTCCTTGCATGCTGGCAGGGTGTTCCGCGGTCTCCCGCCCATTAAAACTTGAGATGGGGACAGGTTTAAACCCTCCAATGGTTTGTATGACCCTTTCTGCTTCACAATTTGGGTTTGAAAGTGAGAGCTTAAAGTCTCATTTTTAATTCCGAAATCTTTACAGAATGTTTTGAATTCGGATGAAGTAAACTGTGGACCGTTATCAGACCGAAGTCTTAGCGGAATACTATAACACGCGAATACGAACTTCATTGCGCGAATGATACCACGATTCTAGTTACAGCACGTTCATATACTTCGAAAAATAGTCAACAAGCAATATGTTTTTATGGGATTCGAAATCAAACAGGTCGCATCCGACGAGACTATATGCCAAGCCTGGTGTCGCAGTTGGTTTTAAGGGTTCTTCCCTTTGATTGTTTTTGTAATCGGCACACTTTGTACAGTTTGAAATCAGCTCATCGATTTAAGAGTTCATACATGGCCAATACATGACCTCACGAGCGCGTTGCTTGCACTTATCCATACCGGGATGTGATTTGTGTATCACCTCTAGCATAATCGTTCGAAGACTAGGTGGTATGACTATTCTGAGGCCTTTGTATATGCCTCCATCTAGCACGGATAGCTGATCGCGTGAATCTCAGTATGGTCTGGTTTCTACTGTACATTGGTTTCTGGTGTCCGGCCAACCGTCTATAATAACGTCATAAAGAAACATGAGTTACCTTCGAGTGTTGTTCTTGATTTCGTGATATTTTCTCGTACTAACAGAGAGCGTATTGACCATGTCTGTGTGGTTGTTTGACTCGGACTCCGACTCAATGTTTTGATCGTTAGTCAGAAATGCCCGCGATAGTTCATCCGAAATGTGCATGTCCTTCCCTTTTCGGTATTGGACTTCAGGATCAAACAATTGTTTGTCTTAACATCATGTTTTTGTAATCTCATTGGTGCCGCTAATAGGGGTTTCCTGAATAGCTGTTCTAATGGCTTATGGACCGAGAAGACCGTGGTTGCTTTCCCGAAAATGTATCGATGGAAATATGTTTCGCTGAACACTATCGCTAATATCTTGTTTTCAATGTGTGCTTAACACTTTTCCATTTCACTTAAAGATCGCGAAGCATAAGCGATAGGGCGGTCTCCTTGCATAAGAACTTACGCATCCTTGCTAGCATCACACTCTATCTGTACCGGTTTGTTGACGTCAATATATCGTTGTACCGGACTGGTTGTGCACAGACGTTTCAATTCGCTCAAACTTGATGCTTGTTCATGCTCCCATAATAATTCGACATCTGACTTCATTAGAGTTCTGATCTGGGTTAACTATGGCACATATTTTCTATGGATCAGGTAATAGTCCTTGCATTGTAATCACATGACCTATGTACGATACCTTCGGTAGCCGGATTTGACACTTGTCAAAGTCCAGTTTAAGGTTGTAACTTGTCGCGCGTTCAATAACCTGCTTTAGTATTTGATCTTGGTGCGCTATGTCTCGCCATGCTATCAGGATGTCGTCGATTATCGCGTAAGCATTGTCGATGCCTTCCAGCATTTCATCCATTATATTCTGGTATATTTCCGGGATTGATTTTATTCCGAATGGCAGACGAAGCCACCTAAATCTTCCTATTGGTGTGTTAAAGGTGGTGAGGTAAGACGTTGCCTCATCTAGCTTAATCTGTAAGAACCCCGATTTCGCATCTAATACGGAAAACACAGTCGAACCATGGATGTTCGATATTACGTTATCAATTGTTCTAATTGGATGATGTTATCTTTTTATCGCCTTATTCAGGTCTTTTGGGGTCAATGCAGATACGGATTTTGTCATCTCGTAACGTAGCGAGACTACCATGGAACTGACCCATTCAGTGGGTTCAGACATTTTAGTGATATGTTCATCGGCCTCCATTTCGCGAAGTTTTTCAATTGCGCGTGGGATCACTGCTATAGGTAGCTTGCGCAGGGGGTGTACGACTCCCTTTGCATTTTTGTCAATTGTGATTTTGTTATATCCAGGCAGGGTACCCGTTGTTTTTATGAAATCGAGAAATTCAATATCCAGTGATTCTACTGTGTTGATGCGATGTGCAAGTCCTAGTTGCTCTGCCACATCGCCGCTCATAATGTTTTCTTGTTTGAGGTCCACAATCTTAAACTCAACCCTGAGTTTTCTTTGTTTGTGTTTGACTGTCGCGACTGCTGTCCCTTTAGAAGGTATTCGGTGATTGCTGTAGGAATTTTAAAATTCGGTTGGATTTCTTTAGCTGAACATCTTCCAAATTGCTGAACTCGGAGCTGGTCAAAATATTGCATTTCGCCCCAGTGTCAATACGCACTGGGACCAACTTCACGCACACTGTTATTTTGCACACCCACTTGTCTGGCTGCTCGTGTGGCAGATCGGTTGTATTGGCATATATGTGTAGGAGGTCAGAGTCGTCATCCTCGTTGGATTCTTCCTGTATATCTACAGTATTCACCTTCATTAGTCGTGTTCCATTGCGGGTAGTGTGCTTTTGCACCGATACCTAGTACTGGTGGGTTGTGCGATTTTTTACCGATGACTAGTACTTCTTCACCCTTCATGAGTCTGAGCTGATTCTGTGATAGCTCGTATTTGCGGCCTATCTCTATTTGCGAGTGTAATACCTTGTCCCTGGTCAAGCAATCGTTCTTTCACCTTGTTCTGTTAAACTCCATTAACAATCAAGTCTACAAACATGTCATCAGGATTAGCATAATCCTGGATTAGCATAATCACAGTCCATAATCAGAAGTTTCAAACCTTTAACGAAATTGTCAAATGTTTCAGTTTCGGTTTGTTTCCTCTGTTGTGCTTTATACCTTGCTACCCTCTAGTTTTTCCAGGAACGGACATACTCCTCAAGTTTGTCTAGTATTTTCTTGTGGTCGTCTTTCTCTCCTTCCACTCATACAAATATTTTGTAGATCTCGCAGCATTCTTGACAAATCAACAAACCCAGCCAGCGAGCCTGGTCTTTGGCTACGCACAATGGTCCTTGAAATGTAAATTACACGTGTTGTTGGAACCTTTTAAACTCTTGATATATATTATTAGCGCCCCAATCCATCTTGGGTTGGTCAAAACTCATTCCGGTCACCATTGTTGGTATTACCTTTTTGTAAAAAACGCGCAGCACTGGCGTCTATCTATAGATACTTTATCTCTAAGTGTGAATAAAACACAGCACCGGTGTCTAATTAGTAATTATAGATCCTTTTTCCGAACAAAATTCCGTAAAATTTGCTGTTGATGTAGCGTAAAAGTTCTTATCGCGAGCTTCGTTGCATCACTTCGGAGATTCACAATCGATTTAACCTCCTTTCAATTGAAACTGCAGGCGTACTGAGCGTAAACTCTAGTTTTTTCTGACACCATGTAAAGACGGCATAAATAACACGTGAGCTGGATTCTAGAAAGAGGCTTTACTCCGGTCGCTACATCCAATATTCTTATTAACAGTTACAAATTGTAAGGCAGCTTATGTTCTTAAGAATATAAATATTATTGATAACATTACAGAGAGGGTTCATGTTTCAAGACGTCGTTAAATGTTAAGAAAGGACCCATGTTATAAAACATTCCACGTATGTTTTACGATGCTAAGAGTTTATTCTCTGCTTGCAGAATTTTATGCTCAACAAGACTGAGGGCACATTCAAAGAGCTGACGATGAACAACAGTGGCTCTACTCACCTGGAGTCGTAAGTCTCATTTGTATAAGCGCTTATATATGTTGTTTTACAACATAATTATAATATTTTGGCGCTTTCTTAAAGTTGTGGCGACCATTTAGTTTGTATGATTAACAATTCAAAGAAAATGCTGTATCTTCGTTTGTCCTAACTATCATGAATCAATGATTAGTTGATATTTGTTTTAACAAAATCTCTATTTAAAGTGCATATTAAGATATGCTAAACGTTCATTTTACGAGTGTATACCAAAATGTTACCATAAATCGCTTATTGGTTGCAGGTACGTCCGGTCCACCATTACTGGCCTCGCATGCACGTATGGTATCAGGGGCTGTATTGACGAGGCCAAGAGGCTGTTTAGGCAATGGAGGGATAAACCCGATAATAACCCGTGAGTATAGGCGTTCAGGAAGTATATTTGATGTTTGCTTGGTTGTATACAGCACACATCGACCATGATATGTAGTATTGCATGGTGGTGTACTGCACATATTTACCATGATATGTGATGTAGCAGGGTGGGGTAAAGCACACATTGACCATACTATTTGGTGTCGCAGGGTTGTTTACAGCACACGTTGACCCTGTTTTTTGATGCTGCAGGGTGGATCCAGACATCAAGGGCACGGTGTACTGTACGGCGGTGGCGGAGGGGACGCTCCACGACTGGGAGTTTGCGCTTGCGCGATACCGCGCCGAGAACCTGGCCGCCGAAAAGTCGCGTCTCCTGGCGGCCCTCGCCTGCTCCAGGGAGTCTTGGGTGCTCAGTAGGTAGGTCACAGAGCGACGGCGAAGTCTGATTATGTATGTCACGTTTCTTAATACACATATTACGTGAATCACGTCTTCTTTAAAACCGTAGGTTTGCTATATTTGTTCAAAATGTATCCATATCAGAACAAATTATTCAGGAGTGTAAATCTACTGCTATATTCACAATGTACTCCACACCCTTACACGCGTGTTCTTTGCTGTACCACAGATACCTGCTGATGGCGATTGACCTGAGCAACCAGGCCGACATCCGGCGCCAGGACGCAGTCTCCGTGATTGTCTCCATATCCCGGAACACCATCGGCAGGTAGAGGCTCTTACGTAACGCCTTTTTTGTCAGGACATATTTTTTCCTCTCTAACTAATTATGGTAGCTTTATATTAAAATCCGCCAGAATATGCGATTTTAAAATAATTAAATGTATCACAGTCACTACGAAGTGAAAGAAAAGAATACCGGCGACCACATTTTGTGCTTACTTGCTCCTGATTTAACCGTCAGCTAGTGTGTTCATCTCGTCTCCGTATTGTAGGTCACTGGCGTGGGACCTGTTCAGGGATAAATGGGACTTCTTCCTAAAAGAGTAAGTACTGGTGTATAACGTCATGTGAAGTGAAGTTATACACTTCCTACAAAACCTTTTATTCTCACACATAAACAATTGGATTTCATGGGAAAAAAAATAGTATCGTATTCGCATAGATAATTAACAGTTTCAATGTTTCAATTGTTTGCATATATCATTGGATGTCTCATGTGTTCTATACTGGATGCAGTATCGGAAGTCCGATGATATAGTTTTTAATAACAACGTAGTTGTTGCATATGTATATTACTACATGTATTTCTAGCCCTGCTAGTACACATATGTGTTATATGTATACAGAATGTTTAATTTGAATGCTAATTGTTTTCAGCGTTGACATGTATTTTACGCATATCATGCACATACATGAGCAATAGTTATTTGTAAAAACTCAATTAATTTAAAGCAGGACTGTACGATTTTTACATGTGTTAAATTTTAATATATTGATTAAATTATGTTACGATGACTCAAAATAGGCAATACAAATTATACTTTGAAGACGAATTTTATAAAATGCAGCAAAGACAAGTTAGCGCTGGTTAAAGCCGATGCCGACACTTTTACTCGTATTTGTAAGGAAACAAAATTGTGTCTTTGTGTCGTATGAACGAATCTGCACTAAAACTAAATTTAGATTCACATCGTACATGCATGATATACATGCTGGCTTATTTGGCTTCCAGCCATTTAAGCTTTCAGATTTAAATATCTGGCTTATTTCGCATTTTTTGACACCTGTTCTTCTTAACTTTTATTTTAATTTATATTGAAATATATGTATACTAATTTTCAACACATTTATAAAAAAATCATAAATATTTGACAAAATCGTACAGTCCCGCTTTAATATGGAAATGTTTATATCGTCCACGTGTAATACTGATCTGTTGTACACAGAGCTTTGTTTGTACACAGAACATATGTACAAGACACGACTCACACCATATTGTGTAATACCTCTATATAACAGACTGTACACATAACATCTGTACAGGACAACACTCACATCGTGTATTACCTTTATATAATAGACTGTACACATATCATATGTACAGGACAACACTCACATCGTGTATTGTAATACCTTTATATAACAGACTGTACACCTAACATATGTACAGGACAACACTCACATCGTGTAGTTTAATACCTCTATATAACAGACTGTACAAATATCATATGTACAGGACAATACTCACATCGTGAAGTGTAATACCTCTATATAACAGACTGTACACATATCATATGTACAGGACAACACTCACATTGTGTAGTGTAATACCTTTATATAACAGACTGTACACTGAATAATGTACACGACACTTCTCACATCGTGTAGTGTACCTCTATATTTCAGACGTTATACTAAACTTTGAGCATGACACCACTCACTTTATAAGGTGTAATACCTTTACTTTACACTTTATTTCTATGTACTATGATACATTTACTGTTAAAGTGAGACTATACGATTTTGTCAAATATTTATGATTTTTTTTTAATGTGTGAAAAACTTATTATACATATATTTAAATATAAATTAAAATAAAAGTTAAGAAGAACATGTGTCGAAAAAAGCGAAATAAGCCAGATAAAGCGAAATAAGCCAAATAAGCCAGCATGTATATCATGCATGTACAATGTGAGTCTAAATTTAGTTTTAGTGCAGATTCGTTCATACGACACAAAGACACAATTTTGTTTCCTTACAAATACGAGTAAAAGTGTAGGCATCGGCTTTGACCAGCGCTAACTTGTCTTTGCTGCATTTTATGAAATGCGTTTTCAAAGTATAATTTTTATTGCCTATTTTGAGTCATCGTAACATAATTTAATCAATATATTAAAATTTAACACATGTAAAAATCGTACAGTCCCGCTTTAAATCGGAAATCGAAAATGGCTGTACAGCCAAATTCGCCAGCATATATATCATGCATGTACAATGTGAATCTAAATTTAGCTTTAGTGCAGTTTCGTTCATACGACACAAATACACAATTTTGTTTCCTAACAAATACGAGTAAAAGTGTCGGCATCGGCTTTAACCAGCGCAAACTTGTCTTTGCTGAATTTCATGAAATTCGTATTCAATGTATAATTTTTCTTGCCTATTTTGTGTTATTGTTACATATTTGTATCAATATATTAAAATTTGACACATATAAAAATCGTATAGTCTCACCACTTCCTGTAGTGAAATACCTCTTTATAACGGACTATACTCTGAACTGTGTGCATAATACCACTTCCATAAGTAAAATACCTCTGTTTAACAGACTATGCATTTAACTTTATTTCATAGCAAACGCTCGGGTTTGTACTCCTTATACCGCGTCTACTGGGGGTCTATACTATACGTACTCTGTTGTGTAGGAAGGACTGCAGACATCAAACTGTGCATACATTGACAGATTTTTCAGTAATACATCAGATTAAAAGCTGTCCACCAACAACATATACTATACTGCATAAACAACTAAATAAAAGAACACTTACAGACATGTAATATATAATACATGTGTGCACGGAAAGACATATGCAATGATCTACTAATCGTGCATCGTGTTTTAGATTCGGAGGAGGCTTTTTCAGCTTCACCAAACTGATCAGCGGCCTCACCGCCTCCTTTAACACCGAATTCGACTTGAATCAGGTACAGGCGGCGGCATATAGCTTAGTGACCTTGTACTCCTACGTAGCAGGATGGAGACTTTGTAACCAGACTTGTATCATAGTGACAGTGTAACCAGACTTGCTGCTTGGTATGGATAGCGGAGGCGGCATGTGACCATGACAACTAATACGTAGCAGAATACCATGTTACACGGCATATACCTTTGCCTGTATATCCGCTTTATCGTGTATCATACTGACTATGTTATTAGACATATACCTTTATAATGGCTTTTTCTTGAAGCATTTTAGCAATATAACCAGACATATACCTTTGTAACTTAGTAACAGATAACCATCCTTGTTACGTTGTGATCATGCAACCACGAGTGTAGCAAAGTGACTTTGTAAGCATGCGTGTAAAGTACAGATTATATAACAATGCTTGTAGCGTATTGATCATATAACCATGCTTGTAACGTGCTAATCATGTAACCATGCTTGTAACGTAGTGACCATTAAATCATGCCTTTAGAGTAGTGATCATGTAACGCGTGTAGCAAAGTGATCATGTTACCATGCGTGTAACGTACATATCATATAACAATGCTCGTAGCGTAATGGCCATATAACCATGCTTGCAACGAAAATATAATGTTTCTGCTACAATGCTTGTAGAAAAGTGAGCATCTAACAATCTAACGATGCTTTTAGCTAAGTGATTTTAAAACCGTGCTTGGAACGTAGGAAAGTTCTACAGATCTACCTTTCTTTACGTGAACAGGATAAACAGACCAATTTCCGTGTAGATTTGTTTCATCGACTACTTACCTCATACATGTTATGTTGAAGACGCCATATAAACGTTTGCGCGTAAAAACATTCTAACAAATGAAGGTTCTTAAGACATGCTTGTCGATCATTAATAAGAATATGACCTCCCCGTTGAACTCAAGTATTCCAGATCAGTCAGGTAGCGGCATTTGCTGCTTGCAGCTTTCCATGTAGCCAATGCACTCTACTGAAATGTAACATCATGAATGTGTAAAACAATGACTATTACGGAATGAAGCTTGGTGAATGTTTACCCGTTGTGGCGGTTACCGGAATATATCATTGTGAAAGTGTTACCACTGCCCACTACCATAACCATTGTGACTGTAATCACTGCCCTCTTCCAGAATGTATCATGGTGCCTGTATAACAACTGCCTACTACCAGAATTTATCGTGGTGACAGTGTAACATGAATGTATTATAGTGTCTGTATAACCACTTCTTTCTACCATAATATATTTATCCCGGAAAAGCGACTTTTTGGAAAAACCCGATAATATGCTGATACAAATAAAGTTGACCCATTAACAATCCTTTCAAAATCACACACCGTATCAACCTTTATTAATTGAATTAAGCTATGATTGGTTGATATAATGGACAAGCGTTGTTTGTACCGGGGTTATTAGTGGGGTTTTCTTAACTCGTGCGAATTCCGGGATCAGTCTATAAATCATGGTGACTACGTAACCACAACTCACTCCCAGAATGCATCATGGTGACTGTGTACTAGTGCTTAGTAACGCAATTAAGCATTGTAAATGTTTAATAAATGCTTAATACCGAAATGTAATTTGGTGAATTTGTTACTGCTGACCACTGGCGAGATTGAGCATTGTAAATGTGTAACAAATGCACATTACCTTCACGAAGTTTGTTATTTGTTAATAAACTGCCCAAAATAGGAATGTAACATTGTGATTGTGTAGTAAATGCCCATTGCCGAAATTAAGTTAGGTACAGGTGTAACCACTGCCCACTACCGGACTTTAGCATAACAAATGGTAAACACATGCCACTTACCAAAATGTAACTTTGTAAAGATGTAATAACTGCCTACTACAGGAATGTAGCTTCAGGGCCGTGTAAACACAGCACACTTTAGAAAAGTGGCATCGTAGCCATCTTACCAGGGTCCACTACAGGAATGTAGCATCATGGCCGTGTTAACACTGCAAACTTTAGAAAAGTGGCATCATATCCATGTTACCAGTGTCAACTACAGGAATGTAACATCATGACCGTGTAAATACTGCCAACTTTAGACCGTGTAATTACTGCCAACTTTAGAAATGTAGCATCATGATCATGTAACAATTGCCCACTACAGGAATGTTGCATCATGGCCGTGTAAATACTGCCAACTTAAGACATGTAGCATCATGACCATGTAACAATTGCCCACTACAGCAATGTGGCATCATGGCCGTGTAAATACTGCCAACTTTAGAAATGTAGCATCATAACCATGTAACCATTGCCCACTACAGCAATGTGGCATCATGGCCGTGTAGAAATTGTGCATGCTAACCATGTAATACCTGTCAGTTATTACCCGATATGATCTGATGAATATCACCAATCGGTGTTCTTGACAATCGATCTGTTATGTTCCGTATAAAGTCCATGTTGATGTTATTATTGAAATGTCCTTATTTAAGGTTTACGATTATCTTTTATGTGAATTGTTTGATAAAGATGTAATTCTGTAAAATGACTTTCAAATATTTCTCTCTTGCATATATTGCTATCTCAATATTAACGCACTAAACTCAGATATCCTCCTCCTTTCTTTGCAAAATTTATATTAAGTTTACGATAAAATATATGTTATACTGTAGCTGTAATTTTCAAATATCAAATTGTGTTTCAATAAACCTTAAACATGTTATTAGTTGTCATTTAACATTCTAATATTAAAATAAACTCTCTCTGTAGGATTATTTAATACTCGCACATCTCGAATTACCATTTTATACCATCATGTTTAAATGTTCAGTTGAAAGCGTTCATAGAGAGCAAGAATGACCTCGGGTCCGGAGCACGTGCGTTTGACCAAGCGCTCGAGAAGACTCGGAGCAATATCAAGTGGATGGTTGCAAACGTCCCAGAAATACATAAGTGGTTAGAGAGTCAAAACTTCTAGACGCAGGTAATTTTCCGCCATTGATGAATCCACTTTTATGTTTTGCAAATTTGGTTTCGGTATTTGTAGTTAATTGAGTTTGAGTAGAACAAATAATTTAAATATATAAAATTCGACTTATAGATGTGTATCGGTCAATAAACATCGATTCGCTGAACTGATGCGTAATAGTTAAACGATGAGTTGTTTAATAGCCAAACGAATGGCAAGGAATTGTTTTTTGAACGGTAATTCGAAAATAAATAATTTCGTTTATTAAATATTTGTATCAATATTTGTGCAATTTGTATACGACTTTTAGTTTGCTTTGTGCCTAGGTTCGGGGTGTCGTTTTTGCATTGTTTCAGATTAGTTTTACAACCATAAGTATGTTTTGTATAACTGTATTAGATCTGGAGTTATTTGTTTCTGTTTGTAATGTGTTTTCACGTGTGTATTTTCAGACGTGTGTCCGTCCGTCCAGTGTCCACCACCAGGAGTCCTGTGTCACCATGTGCCATTCACTCAGTGTGTACACCAATATGGTGTATAGTTAAAACTGGTTTAAAACACTCTGAGCTTTTATTCGTTGTAAATCCAATATAGTTTTTTTATTTACATCCTTAAGTTACAACGTTCACAAACAATTACGACAATTCATGTATACAGAAGAGAAATAATAAAATATATTCGTTAACTTAAGCATGTTATGGTTCGATATACATCGTAATATTGATGACTATCGAACTATATCATTTTTTAAATAATGTTGTAATAAGGTTTAAAAAATCGATATAAAATAAACACATGTTTACATAGTTCATCTATACATCTATGTCCTCTAAATAATGTGTAAACAATGCATTATTGGAAACGACATTTAATTAATACGGTTGATTCTTTGTAGAGTGTACATATCTCTTATGGTTGATTTCATGTAACATGTTACTTGCTTATGTAATTTTTGCGGGTATTTCAAAAAGTGTGTTACATTTTACTCAGGCTTTTTCATGTGTTTGTATCTTAGCTCTGCGCTGAATATGTGATCCCAAGAACGATATTTACGCAGATCCCTCAGTTATTTGTTACTTACATTAAAAAAGGAACAAAGCATATGTTGCAGCATAATTCTATGGGATATTTAAATGGCACGTTTTTGAAAAAAATATATGGAATGATATTGCAATTTTATGTAAGTATTAGTGCATTAATATGTACATATTCCGGACAATTAACCTTTTTTCGTTTTCACTATCCCACAAGTAAGACTATATCTATTCATACGACACACGATCACTAACATGGTACCATGTTAGTGTTCATGTGTCGTATGGATAGATATCAGTGCGGGACATTTAAATGGAATTATTTGTGACACGAAAAATTAAAAACAAGCATTTTATATCTACAAACATCCATTATATCAGAAAACATCTCGTTTTGAAATTTTGGCTTTTGCTATAAGGAACATTGATTTTGTTTTAGGTAACTTTATTTTACAAAATACTTAACGAAATTTCCGTTGATTTTTTAGTATTAATGTTACTTTAATTGTCACAATTGAGTTATCTCGTTTCAAATGCTTAGACTTAACTCGTTCCTACGAATAATCAAGTCATTCCCAAAAGTTTGTTATCTTGCTGGCATGACTTATTACTGCAGCGTATTTCATGTATTGAAGCCTTTGTAAAAATATATCCATACATGGAAAAGCTAAGATTTGTTAAATATTTTTTAATATCGGTTGTTATACTGCATCTGATGAAACTTTGTTGTATTAAGATAATTAAAAGAATAGTTTTGCTTGAGTGATATATTGATGCTTATCTGTACAGTAGCTGCTTTAATGCTTGGGGCGGGCTCATTAAGACACAAACACAAATTATATCGATATCTCGTGTTTTATTATTTTTGTTATAAAAACAATATTAAGATTGTGCGTTAATTTTGCTTATTCGTCGCCCTTATCCAAAGCAGGATATATCCACATTGTTAACTTACACGTTAATAAACATTGCCCTGAAAACTATACAATGGTAATTTTTCAAAATAATACATATTTAAAGATGTGTTTTGTTTTTCTGATGTTTTGTTGTCAAGTTTTTTTGTGAACATGAAATATATCTATGTAAGGGCTATATTTTAGAAACTAAATATAATTTCAACAAAGAACTTCATGGGTGTGTAGATATCAATAGGTTCCATGCAGAAGAACCATAACCCTAAACACTTAAATTGAGAGTTATTGCCGTTTGTTTTTTGTGTGATGTAACTTTTTTCAGGGCTATATCTCAGATACCATTCAAGTTTTAAACATGAAACCCAATGGGTGAATTGATACCAATGAGGAATATTGTCATGCTTGAGAACCATAACTCTACACTTTCTTAAATAAGAGTTATTGCCCTTTGTTGTTTTGTATGATGTTACTTGTCAGTGCTATATCTCAGATACAATTATACAAGATTTCAACATAAAACTTTATGGGTGTGTAGATATCAATTAGGCTAATTGCCTTGCACATGAACCATAACCCTACACGTTCTGAAAAAAGAGTTATTGCCTATTGTTGTTTTTGTATGATGTAACTTTTCAGGGCTATATCTCAGATACGCTACTAGATTTCCACATGAAACTTCATGGGTGTATATATATGAATGAGGAGAATTACAATTCATAAAACAACAACCCTACACTTTTAGGAGTATACCGTATATCAAGAGATTTGCAACCATCCATAAACAAAATGTATTTGGCGGGGTATATCAATTCAAAGAATTTGTTTGTTCGTGTTATTTTGTCCCTGAAATTCGCAAGCATCTTGGAGGGAGCATCCATTAATAGTATTTACTTATGAGGACACTTTTTTCATTACAGCGCCTGTTGTTCAAAACAACTTGTCGTTACATAAATGTGCTTGTTAATACTCTTACTTCGTATTTTGGACTTTTCTAAAGTTCATCTTCGCACATGATTATATTATTAAGGCCATTCAACGTGTTTGTCATTTTTAACTGACATGAACAGTTAAAATAATTCAGACGTTACGTCGAAGATGCTGTGATGTTTAGCAAATAAACAACGACAACACAACAATGTGTTTTGTCGGAAAACATTTTCTTGAAAAAAAAAAAAAAAAAAACTTTTGTTTAAAATCAATGTTTATGATACTGTTTAATTATATGGGAAGAACATAGTGATATTTGCATGAATACAAATATGTATTGACAACTGACAATAAAGAATTCCAATACACACATTACTGCATGCTAAATGGTTAATCAATAAATAGTATGTCGTAAAGCGAAATCGTTTATGTTAACATACCGGTGAAAATATTACCCGTTTTTCCGTATGTTAGTTTAGTAATTAAACGGACATAGACAACGCAGTTAAAGAAGTGTATTTGATTCCCATAGGCTATATCTAAAATGTAAGGTTGAACGTGCATAACGTCGATTTAAAAACACGATAGTTGATGAATGACGTAGTTTTATAAAAGCAGTTATTTTTTAAAGATAATTGTTAACATGTCTACGTTATTTATCTCAATGTTTAGTTAGTGAATTTTATCATCAAACTCGGGATTTGTCCATCATGAATACCGACAATGATGTTGAAATGTGGCTTAACGGTGCATATATTGTTCAATTATAAAAACAAAAATACTGAACAACTAGTTGTATATTCAATTGACCAAGTGCGAGAGTTTGTTGCCGACTCACATATTGTAATCGTAAGTTGAAAGAAGAGTTGAAAATACATGCGATACATTAAAAAGCAATACAAATTTAATGCATAATTAGTCATTCTTCTGCAATATGCTGGCGACGACGTCTTTCATATCTACCAGCCTTTGAACCATGCAAACTATGAATAAAATCGCGTTTGCACCAAACAATGGTTATCGGAATACTCTAATGCAAAGAAAAACACACATTGTGAAATATATGAATTCAGAAACATGCGTCAGTTACTAAATGAAACTATCGATTAGTTTTTCATTAGATTGAGACACTGAGCCGAAATTTGTGAAGTTTTATACAAATGTTGAAAAATCAGAAGTCAATTTGTGCAGAACCAACACTGTTTGCAGAAACTTCGGAGGTAAATATCCTCACCAATTAAAGTACCGTGTTATGCGCAAAGAGCGGCTTATCAGGGACGACCCTTTCCGCTTAAACTAGATTTTTGCTAATATGAGAGTTTATTTAAACGTAAAAAATAATAAAAGTGGACTGATTTTCCTGTGCGGACAGCACTGGCTTATCTCGGACGACACTTTACGCACATGCATTAAACCCACTATTCTCAGAGCGCGCCTCAATTGAAGAGTACACTACATTCACGAATACGAAACTGGAAGTGGTTCTAACGCTGACGCATGTTGTGAGTCATCATTAAGACTCAACTCAGTGAGCAAAAGATCTTGTTCTAAGTTACCGAAGGTGTCACTTGCCGTCAATAAAATGAACGCCAACATTCTTGGTTGACACCGGAAGAACGCTTAACATCATAAGCACTCGTGTTGATCACCCGAAACCTAAACTGAAAACTTCAATAACACAGTCATTTTTACTTGGTTAGAAAACCAAATGCCAAAAGAGTTGAATAAAGAATTGTATGAAAAAAGAATTCACAACAGCAACGTTTCATAAAGTTCTTCAGAACAAAGACCATTTTCATTTTCTTTAGTATTAATATCGGAATTATTCAATTATTCTGGTAATAATGATCCTATCAATTGAATCAATGTACATTGTAGAATAATAGTATATGTAGTTTATAAAGCTGTCTCGTGTTCACTTTAATGTAGATCGTTGCCGGAAACAACGGATAGTCTATTGTTTTGGAAAAGAAGATGAACATTGAGAAAGTTGAGGACGGTAGGAGATAATAACCCATTCTTATATTACAAGTTTGCAAATTATAAGAGAGTTTGATTAAAATTATCCCGACCATCTGATGCATATTTGCTTAAGATTTTTATCATATAATATATGGCTGGTTTCAATATACGTGGTTTACGTCATACATGTAATATGTGTGTATGCGTATTTTAAATTGATTAAGGATGGCTTTTCGACGATACTGGTGTGGAATCCTTTTGAAGGAGACTGAAATCTGGTCGAAGCAGGTAGTTAAAAAGGTCGCTGCAGTTTTCAGTCCAACTGTTCAGGACTGCGGAGCTCTCGATCAGAAGGTTCCCGTCAGCATCTGATATAACGCTGTCCTACGGCTGCCTGGTATTCGTGAGGCTATTGAGGGTGCTGTAGGCCTTCTGACTGCTGCCTGTGGATATCCCTTTGTCAATGTTAAATTGCTCCTTAATCATCTTTCCTTTGGCCTCTTTCATCTTCTTCTTCACCTCCATGTCCGCTTTCTGGTTATATGTCCTAGAGTCCTGGCTGGTGTACCTATCATGTCCAAGCTCTCTTCTTTTGTCGCAGAGGTCCATGATCTCGGTCATCACCCATGGCTTGTTCTTCATCCTCCCTCTCTCCCATGAATTGTTACGGCCGATGACAGCAGAACTGACTTGATTTTGTTGTTGATGGTTTCGCTGTCACTGTATATGATGTTCCACCTATCTGTGCTTGAAATGCCGTTGACATCTCCGGATCTTTCAGTTTCTCCAAGTACAAACGACTGCGAGGGTTGTATGTAATGTGGATGCTATGTGCAGTATGAAGGCAGGGAAATCTCTTGGAATGGACAAGGTTTCCATCTGAGCTAATTAAGCAAGGAGAAGATGCAACGTCTGCATGAATGGCCAAACGATCTTGGTTGAGAAGAAGTGGCCCATTGAGTGAACACAGTCTCTGGTCATCCCACTACTGAAAAAGAGGCAACATCGAGCTGTTAAAGGGCATCAGTTGGCGTTGTACAGGTTTTTAAACAGAAGTGTCTCCGAAGACTGCTCCGCATCTCGTACATGGAGCACAAGACCAACGAGTACGTCCCGAACATGACAGTAGTACTTGTTACAACAAGAACCCCTACTTGCGACTGTTAAACGACGAAAGCTGGCTTGTTTTGGACACGTATCTCGGCACGACTCATTGTTCAAAACTATGAACCAGGGCACGCTAGAGGGAGATGGCCATCGAAGCCGTTCATTGCCAATTTCCGGTTTTGTATCTTAGTCGGGAAGTGAACTCGAAAATCCCTATACTGACTGAACTAACTTAACATTTCCTGTATATACTTAGTTTTTTGTCATAAATCGTAACCCACAATGTGATACATTGATGTTTAGTGTTCTGTTGTATGTATTGCAATGAATAATATAAGCAATTGGTCCCTTGCATTAAATGGACTTGTTCACCGATTTGCGATTTATTGCAAAACTGTAAGGTTTGGGATATTTTTAGTGATTCTAAAAACCAGGAAAGGTTTTTTTTATAAAGCCAAGTGGTTTGAAAACCGGACCTCTAAGAGCAAACGCATATGTTCTGTCAATGCACCACGTTTGCTTTTAAATTGATAATGCAGAATACAATGCTTTATCGTCGACACTCGCTTTTGCTAAATTATCGATGAAACGTGTTTCAAACGCTTTATTACTTATTACTAGACCTTCAATGAGCACGATGCGATAATACATGTTATTATCATCTTATCGTTTACAAAACTCAAAATGATGTCTGAAATAACCAAAAACATGTTAAACTGATCCTAGGGCCATGTTCCCTCCCTAGATGATAACACAGCTTCCGAATTGTATACGTGTTATTTGTATATGCCTTACATATTAAATTAAAATCATAATGTGAGAACATACAGTGCCCATAAAGTTGTCACAATAAATACGTAGTGTATATCGTCCAAATGGTGCGCTAGTTACGTAAGATAACAGAAGACGCCTTCTATGTTGAAAGCAATCGGTCTGATGACAAAGTCATTAATGCTTGACAAATTCTTTTTGTTTCTACATGTTATCTAAAGAACGCTTTGACCATCTAAATTGGTACTCTTGTAACAGAAAGACGCCTATAGATATTTACGTCAAAGGGTGAAATGACAACGTGTCAAAGGGACATGCATTATGGAATGTGCTATCCTGCCTTAAATATCTTATGCAAGCTTACACGTACGTACAGTAATGTAAGTTAGATTGCTGCTCCGACGTAAACTAAATAGATTGGTTTAAAACACTCTTAAAGCCCTATTAATACTCAAAAATCAACGGAAATTTCGGAAAGTATTTCGTAAAATAAAGTTTTCCTATAAAAAAAAAATCAATGTTCCTCATAAGAATAGCCAAAATTTCGAAGCCATATGTGTTCTGGTTACATGGATGTTCGTAGATACAAAATGCTTGTTTTTGATTTTTGTGTCACAATTAATTCCATTTTAATTTCCCGCACTGATATCTATTCATACGTCATACGAACACTAAAATGGTACCATGTTAGTGTTCGTGTGTCGTATGAATATATAGCGTCGCGGGAAATAAAAATGGATTTTTTTATGACTCAAAAAAAATAAAAACGAGCATTTTGTATCTAGAATCATCCATGTTACCAGGCCACATCTGGCGTTGAGATTGGCTATTGCCATTAGGAACACTGATTTTTTATTGGGTAACTTTATTTTACGAAATATTATACGAAATTTTCGTTGATTTTTGAGTATAAATGGGGCTTTAAAAGGTTAAGTTTAACACGATTTTTATTGATGTATTTGTGGAAAGCTGTTAATATATTTTTTTATCATTACAATTGTTCACAAATTAAATTTGCCGATCCTTGTGCCACATGAACTCACTAAAGTTTTAACTTACTGTCAGTTTTGTCTGAATGTGGGTAATACTACAAACACTAAAATGTTTTTTACACGTGATTTGATAGACATTTGTATAACAGATAAAGTGTTTATTGCAGACTTAACATGACACTTTTCATCAAAGAATTGCAACATTACATTTTGATTGATATGCGTGAACGTAGTTCATAATGTCATATATGTATATCTTGTTTCTTTTTAAAGCAGTCTGCCAATAAAGAAACATATTAAGCATGTTAATGTATGTTATTGGAATCTTATGAATATATATATTTATTTATTTTTTTCATTCAGATTTGATTTGATGAAATTCTCTGTACACTCAGTACGGTTAAAGTAACATTAATTCTCAAAATCAACGGACATTTTGTAAAGTATTTCGTAAAATAAAGTTACCCAATAAAAAATCAATGTTCCTTATAGCAAAATCCAAAATTTCAAAACGAGATGTTTTCTTGTAACATGGATGTTTGTAGATATAAAATGCTTGTTTTAAATTTTTCGACTAATGTATTTTGGCGCAATTGTATATCACATGGTAAAGTACGACGTCATGACGTCATTTCCTGTCATATTTGACGTTGTAAAACATTTACTATATTGGTGTATACGACAGTTATAACTATGTAGTGAATTCGTATTAGTACACTTCGATAAAGCCCGTTTGGGCGAAATATTAGAATAAAAGAGTGTTTTTACTATGAAATATGTATATCTTTATCCCTACTGGATATAAAACTGAGTATTCAATTTTTCGTTTCACAATTAATTCCATTTTAATGTCCCGCGACTATATCTATTTATACGACACACGATCACTTACATGGTACCATGTTAGTTTGCATGTGTCGTCTGGTTAGATATCAGTGCGGGACATACAAATGGAATTATTTTTTAGTATTAATGTCACTTTAACACATTGTGTATCTTTCATATCCCTGATCTAATTTTAAATAATTTCTCAAGCTTAATGTGAAATGGAAATGTTTAATATAGCAACCATTGCTTCTTAAAGTAGGCAAATATGTTCATCACATGTGCAGTGAACAGGTTATACTTTTTAACAAAAATCATTTCTGATGAGTAAAACAACCAATCATTAGATCTGAATCACATGTGAAGATTTCCAAATATGTTGGTAAGTTTAGGACAAAATGTTTCAAAAAGAAGTGTAAAGCAATACCATAAAATAAGTGAGTGAATGTCTTCTGTTTGTGAACTAAATATGGGACGACACTTTACGCACATGCATTTAACCCCGTTTTCAGAGAGCGAGGCTCATTTCAATGGCATAAGCTTATACTAAATAAAATGACGTTCGATATTATGTTGTATAAAATATAAAAACAATCGCGACAGCATTGACATAAATTGAATTGTCAGTTGTATAACCTGTTATTAAATGAAAGGAAAATAATTAATGCAATACATTCTTACTAATTTATCAAAGTTGTTTTTTAATTGCAACTCTTAAATACACTGTAAAACATTAATTTAAAAAAGTAAGTGTTTGACCTGTTGCTAAACAACGCAAAATCTGTTTATAATTTGGTTCCACGATTACTGAAACACTTTTTTCTATATATGAAACACACTCGAATATAAATTTCGACAATAAGTATTAGTGTGTGTGTTTATACCAACTTTTAATAGCGTTTAAATAATTCTTAAAATTGTGTACATTTATTGCATCTTTCTTGGCAGTTTTGTAACTTCACCCGAAGACATATCGTTTAAAAGATCCTCGATGTACATTGTATATGTTATACATAAAGATGCACACAAGGAAAGTAAACCAAAATTTCAACACCAACGAATCAAACCGATAAAATTGATAAAATGAAAATTTACATTTAATTTCGCGCACCTGTTGAGGGCTGTAATTATTAACCTAATTTTATTTTAGTCCCATATGGTTCCCGTACGAGACCCATACGGTTTGAAAATGCTAATTATAATTTGAAGTATTGTAATTATTAGACTAATAAGTTGCTGTTGAGACCACTATAATCGCATACTTAGTTAAACTGAGTTTTTTTATTGAGTGGTAACCTTTTCTTGTTTCTGTCACTTGAAAGCATTTGCATATGCATGAGGCTTTAATTTTTCACGAGCGGCGTTGAAAATCTTATTTATACTACACGAAAATACAGACATGTAGTGTGATTGACGTCATCGAGCAATGAATACACTTAAAATAATAGATTTACTAAACAAAACCATGTCTTAAACTGGCCGAGACTTCACTAAGTAGTACCGTAACACCTGAACCTTATGTTCTAAACTATGTTTCAAAATATGATAAATCATGCGGATATTACGATCTTTAGTGATATTTATGTTGACCTAATTGACAACGAGGAAATAGGTTAGTTTGCTTCGTCTTAATTACCAAACAGAACTGCAAATTCCTTGCGACTTTGGGGTCCTTTACATACCTTGTTGGAACATACTATATCTGAATTGCTCATGTCGTTACTTGATAAATGTAAATAATATATTCTTGCGTGTAAACGCATTTATTTTGTTACATTTTCAGTCAATTTCTTTTCGCTTTATAGTCTGTATGTTACAGCTTTACGTTAGTAATTACACTAGAACTTACACTTGTAAGTACACTAGGACATTAACAAGACGCAAGCAATATATATTAAGCAAGAATTCATAAACTTAATGACATGCGACATAACAATGTGTAATATGTAATTCATATAAAGCAGAGAACCAAAAATATCGAGAATCTTTAACTCTACGTGTGAACTATTAAATCATTGGCTATTTTTGTCTTAAAAGACCTGTCTCTCCAATTCAGCCAAATGGATGAATCGGTCACTCTTTGTCAGTACTTTCGTTCGTTTGTCTATGCATGTCAGTAGCACAGCAAGTTGATAATTTACACAGCTGGGCAAATATGAAATATAAAGGGATATTATGTTGACTGCAGTTAAATGGGTCTCATGTTTATTAAAAAATATCAATGAAGTGTCGACTTCTTCTGTTATGACGGTTTGATCACTAGTTGTAAAGATAATAACTCGATACGAAATTTCTTAGCGGGATCACAAAATTATAGCTCCCGTGAAAATTCGTGCGAGTAAAGTCGAGATATAAAGCGAATAATAATACGAAATAAACGCCTATCACTTTCTTCATGATTTGGCTGGAAAGTGAGCGGCGTTTAAACAATTGATAAACGTAATAAAAGGGTATAAAACGGCGAAAAATACCTCTCGGCATGGATGTCACCATCTTGATAGTCACGTTATTACCCCCTCTGATAATAGGGCCGGGTAAAGACGTGGATATCCTAGGCGACTTGAGTTAGACGGAGTGATGCAGGGCCTATGGATCAATCAGAGTGCCTCTTGTGTGTCTGTCATACGCATCCGAAAAAATGTAACAAACGATATATTTTATGTCTACGTTTGTTGCATACGTAAAAAGCAAAAAGCAGTGAACTTTTTTTTCGTCACACAGTCTCACATTCGCGTCAGTCAGAGAAATTGTCGAAATACAGATATTAACACCATTGCTCCAGCAGTATTTCGATACCAGCTCTCAGAAGTTGACACTCACGGAACAATTTTTGGTCGGACACAAGTATATCCAAATAAGCTTCAATTTCCGATCGTTTCAAACAGCAGAAACACAAAGATTACATGACTGTTCGTCATTTATTTATTTCCCACTTCCTGATATAAATTGAGGAATTCGGTCAACATTCGATCATTCAAAACGGTTGCTATTATATAAGGCTGCTATAAAGTAACATCAACTCACTGTATAAACATGATGCTCATATATTTCAAGTCAGGTAAACAATTGTTCCCATTGTATATAATAAAAGCATATTGCGTAGTATATCGAACGCATGACCTATTTAATTTCTACTTAATGTGAGTAATAAATTAGAAAAGTAATACTTGCACCAACATGATTTTTATAAATAATACGTGACTTTCAATGTTTGCAATGTCGTATTATTACATGTGAGTTTGTGTTCAATTCGCAAAAGTAATCTTCAACATGTTGCAACTAGTTTTTTCAACGATAAATAATTAATGATAAGCCGCAATGTTTCAGCTTTCAGCGCTTTGATTTTATTTCATTATATCAAAACTCGTTTCGTTAGTATTCGCCGATACTCATTTGAATTTCCTGCATAGAATTATTTTTCTGGAGCTGTTTGTATTCAAAGAGAGTATAATTTAATCTTACAGAAGCTTAGAAAGATTAAGGAACATTTAGGTCGCGAAAGTGGTTGTTAGGATGTAGTGGGTGTGGGATGGGAACCCCATTCGGAAGAGAATGTTTGCTTATGTAACTGTAATGCATGCCTTTTCCTGTATGTTTTTTTTTTACTAAAAACGGTGATTAAAGAAACATCATTTCATTACTTAGTGGTCGCACGTATTGAAATATTGTATTGTTTTGTTACATCCATGTTAATAAACTTTGGATTAAAAAATGAAATAATAATGGAGAAGCATGTTAATTTAAAAACACACACACACACACACTAAATTATACTCTTAAATCAGCGCGATTTATTTTGACCAGTATTTAGGCAAGACCATCATGCAAATAATGGACTGGTTCAACGCATATCTGTATGAGTAAGCTGGTTGTCCGAAAGAGTGGAATATATAAGAATAATTAAACTAAAGAAACATTATCAGGAATAAAATTCGTACAATTCAAAGATAGTCTTTTATTTATGTGACCACTTGCCTATCCAAAACAGGGCTATACATACAACATGACATAAAAGTTACAATGACTCAAACTCATTATTTATTATTTAATTCGTTTAAATATTGTTTTGTAATGATCAAATGACGTCATTGATAAGCACGGGGGAATATACACCGTACAAAATAGTATAGATAAACATAGTTCTCATACATCGGCTTTTAAATACAAAGTCGGAAAACATCGTGATTTAATCGAAAACAATTTGTTTTCTATCATAATTTATTGTCTAATAACCTACGGTTAGGAGCGTAGATGCTTGCTATCAAATAACTCTTGCTTCGCTCGGTTATGCGACAACAAATTATGATAGAACAATAATTTTTTTATATTGAAATATAAATATGCTTAAATAAAGACTCACCTTTGTCTCTGCTCTGATAAATCGGAACACTAGATAAAAAATGCCAAAATGCAGGCGTTTAAATACCTGAAATAAAGAGGATTTGAAACAGATTTTGTCTATTTTTGCACACATAATCGGTGAATAAGCGACATAAATCAAGTTGCGGTATGCGGAAATGAACTGTGCTGTATCGGCTTTTACGCAAAGTTGGGAAACTGCTTGGAAGAAACATACCTTGCAGCATAATTGTAATCAAGAATGAACAGCTTATCTCTTTGTTCGGTAAAAACAGTATCCAGATTAAGTTTGCAAATCAAGATTATTTGCAAACTTTTTATTTTTTTATTTATTGAACAATTGTAATGAAATTTTGCATATTTGTATGGGGCAATGAGTACATACAAATAATTGAAAACAAAAGTAAAATGTTTTTTGGAAAGTAGAGTTATTTGATGATAAAGTTGCCATCCCCCATGGGGGCCTCATGGGGTTTTGGCCCTCCCGTTAAGAATTGCAATTCTCCCACGGGAGTTTTTTCCAGACGGGAGAATTTTACCAATATTTTACAAAAAATGTAATTTAAATATTATGCTTTGTTTTCTGTTTAAATGTTTACAAATACACATGCTTAAGTCATAATTGTAAGAAATATGTACTTTTATAAGGAAATAACGTGTTTGTAGATTTTCTTCTCCCGTGGGGTTTTGACGGGGGCTCCCGTCAAGCTCCCATTTCCAGTAAACCCCCGCGGGGTTGAGACAGGGGCCCCCGTCAAACTCCTATTTTCAATGAACCCCCATGGGATTTTGACGGGCGCGTCCCCCCCCCCCCCCCNTAATAACTGACCATCCAGTTTTCACACCGGGAGGTTCACGACTGTTGCATTGTGGAGGCTTGAAAAGCCACAGGTTGTGAACAATTGTGTGCGTGTGTGCATGTATTGTATTTCTTAGTTCCTTCCTCACCTGAATAATTACATGACAGTGTGTGATGATGAATATGCATTGCCGTGCTTAGGACAATGTGTGGACCTGGAGCTCCTGCAGTTTAGACTCGAAAAAGGTGGCAAGAATTTTAAATATTAAGAGCTTAATTCGATGCAATAATCTGTGACTCACTGACAAACATATTTGAAAATTAACATGGTCTTGTGCCATGTGGGTCAACCAGAGTACCTTTTAAGCCCCACCTATATTGTATTGTCACCACCAAATTAATTTGCATTGACCCAGAATGGGAATCGAACACTGGTTGCTGGTGTGACTGCAACAAATTGGCCTTTTTTATATTATCAGACGATCAATTACTTGTAAATGAAAATCCACGGTGGACACTTTTTCGCATTGTAATTATTATTAATATTTATTATTTTAACTATGTTGTATTGTTTGATTGAGTGCTGATCATAATGAATTACAATTAAAATATTTTATGTATTTATATTTCAGCACTTAAAAAATCATCTTCTCAGATGAAGATCAGTACCATATATTATTGGATCGTTGTAAAATACCCGTGAAAAAAGCTACACAGTGGTGAGTTATTTTCAAATAAAAGGGGACTTGTTCACATACTTCTAATTGAACTATGTTAAAACTAAATGTCTACTGTACTGTTTCGGGGAATACAAAACAACTAGACACACGCGTATATACTCACTCAGTATACTAAATTCAGTTTTGTTTGCTATAATGTATTGGATTTCATTGACAAAATGATATAGCCAGTGTAAATGTATGTTAAAAATCTGCCTTAATATCAAACTGAGGAATGGTGCTGTGGTGAACACACCCATTTTTTCTCTTGTAGTGCATCTTTACCATTAAAGTTATCAATTTTCTTTATATAACTGGCTTTGTGATGTAGAACAATACATACACATACATACACTCAGTTTACATGGGTCAAAAAGGTTTAAATCTATGAAGAATTCCCTTTAGTAAAGTTATAAACTGAGGAAATACTAGATATATGTTGTTTACTTTACAATCACAATCAACTTTAAGCTGAACAAAGTACAGGATATCATTTGATTTGCTCTATTGTAAATTTATTTTGCTTACAGATATTCTGGTGGAATCATACGATATTTAATTGCTGTCAAATGGTTCAATGTGGTATAGACTATCATTGTAAAATCTGAAAGACAACAACACATTAATTAAACATGTGTTATACTACAAGCTTCTTCTTACTGAAACGAGGAGATTACAAGTTTTTAAAATCCTCATCTTTTCTATTTATAAACAGGTGGCCAAATCATATTTTTTAAAGTAACATTAATGCTCAAAAATCAACGGAAAGTTCGTAAAGTATTTCGTAAAATAAAGTTACCCAATACAAANATAGTGTTTGCCCAAATCCCACTCGTGAATCAACTAAAGTGTCGACTTATGTATTTATTATAGTGTTTGCCCAAATCCCAATCGGGAATCAACTGAAGTGTCGACTTATGTATTCAATATAGTGTTTGCCCAAGAAATCCCGCTCGTGAATCAACTGAAGTGTCGACTCTGCAATAACGCGCTGGAGCTAAGTGATTGCACAAAGCAGGCGGTATGCGACAACAGGACCGAGGTAATATAACGTGATTTGTCATCATTTATCAAATAGTCAAATAAGCGCAGTATTTGAATTGGCGCTTTGCTTAACAATAGAACACGCGCGCGCCTTAAACTTTATTTCAAGACGGCGTATAAATAATATTATATCACCGTCTTTAGTACGAAAGTCTACTTAAGGACATTGACGATCTAGTTAAATAATGATATTAAAAATAACAAGCGTTCCTTATTAGCCACACAACGACGACGTTTAATTTACACTTTTCACTGACAAATGTTGTGTTTCGTTCACAGGAATGCTATATGGACCAGGTGATTACAGAGACGTTCTCAATTGTGTACAGAGGAATGTGCCGAGGAATCGAAGTAAGTACAGAGCTTTTACTATCACCACTTAATTATGTGCTGGGTTTTTAAATAGTCTCCGTTTACAAAAAAAAACGTTATTTACAAAAACGTTAGGTTAATGTCTGATATTGGTAAAAGTCACTTCCTTTTTTTTAGCAAAATGTATTTTTAATATTTGGTAAGAATCAATGTAATAAGTATTGTTACATATTAGTGAAACTCGTTCATTGTCTTTGTCTTTAAATGTATGATCTTTGCGATCGTCTGCTGCGGAAAACAATAATCAATATATATATATACTAGCAATGAATAACATTTGCAGTAATACTATTTTGTTTAATATATAGTTCTTTTAAAGTAACGTATTCTCCTTATTTTAAAGTGTAAATAGCAAAAAAAATAATCAAACGTTTTATTCATATACAAATGCTTCAAAACTTGAAATATGCAGACTCATTTTAATGTAATTAATATTGCAGACGTTTTCTTGCAAATAAGTGCTCAATCACACATGAGAAAAATGTTTTCTTATATTTTTTGCTGTTTTGGTACTTCAAGCAATGCAGAGGTATTACACCAGTTGCAACAGGAAAACGGGACGAGGTCATTGCTTGCTCGCAGTGAGTACGCCATCTCCCTCATTATTTCTGACCATATTTCATTAAAAAAAATGTTTATGAACACATTGTTTAATATTTCCTTGACATATGATTTTAATGTATCAACGATTTCATAAATATTCATTAAACTAGAAGCAGCACTCTAAACGAAAAAGTTACAGAATGGCACAATCTAAACATATGCATTTCCAGTGTAAATGAGTAAATGCTAACTGAACTTTAACTCAATAAGTATTTGTTTCTCGTTTCTCATTCCTGGTATCATATATGTCGCGTAGTTGCTCGATGACAGGTTGGCAAATTTATCTCATCTATAACCAAATCTATCTGATAAAAAATCTGTAGAATTTTCATCCTTTGTACAATACGGATCCTTTCAAGTTTCCATAGGTAACCAAGGGTTGCAGGTCTTGTATTTTCATCCATTTGCAAATTATCACACAATGTAGGTAGACCGCTCGTCATGTGGGATGTGACATACATTTTCAAATCTATGCATACACTCGTCTTGTTTCGACCCACTTTTTTTAAATATTTAAATTTTTATAGTTTTCCATCAGAATGATCATGGGAAATAATAATATGGAAGAACAATCGATAACATTTGCATACTTCAGTTTGCACCTGCAGTAGGGGGAAACCTACACATGTTCCAGAAGTGTTAATGGTCGTGCTGTTCAATTCAAATATGTAGAAAATGATCTCAAGTATGCGGTGGAATAAAGAAAATTTTGAAATAGAAAATAGTTCATCTAGAGGTCTACATAACGTTCACACAAGATAGCTATTACGTACATAAATGATAACTATGGCGTGCGCAAGCGATAGCTATGACGTGCGCACGCAAAAGCTATAACGTGTGCAAACAATAGTTTTGACGTGCGCATGGGATAGCTATGGTGTATGCACACGATAGCTATGACGTGCGCACGCAATACAAGACGTATCAGATCAACCATTCTCAAAAAATGGACCAATGTGCTGAATGCACCAACAAAATTGATGCGTGATGATCAATGTTTAACCTGATAACAGTACGACGCTAGTTATCCCGGTTTTCAATTATCTGCAAATGACGAAGTATCATGTATGGTTAAAAGATAAACATATCGCACCACATTTAATATAAAACGTAATTTAAAGAAGTAAATTATGACCCTTCTTGTTTCATAAATTACGATTTTTGTTAAAGTTTTATGTTTACAGTTATTACCTTTCAAAATTTGGTGCGCCAATTAAACACATGCAATATGAGCAAACGATGTTTGCTGGCATAACGTCAAAAACAATGTTCTTGGTAATGAAAGCAAATTGATATGATAAAACAAATACTTTTTATTTCTCAGATGCTGTTCATATGGAGATGATTGTAACCATCGCCTTTGTGGGATCAAACAAGGTTGTTCTTTCTTTTTGTTACCAAACAACAGAAACGAGATAAATGTTCTTCATCACTACAAGGTTCTTAACTTATGGAAAGTGACAATTAAAAATATATGACGAACACACGATGAATAAAACAGCGGTCACCGCCATTGAACGGTCAATGCAAAGCACATTATAAGATTTTTCCGTGTGCCCAATTCTCTAACATGACTTTTAATTTATCTAACAAAATTTCAGTGTAAATAAAAACTTCTCTAAGAATCACAATGAAACAAAAAAAATCTAGAGGGGAATTCGTATCAATTTTATTAACATTTTGCTATTCACTTGCAATTAACTTGTCAGGTTGGAAACTTTAGCAACAAAACTGAAATTTTCTGAGGTAATACGACATAATGTTATCCATACTACTTAAGATTCACATGAATAGCAAACAAAACACTTTTTGCATTAATTCTCATTAGTATTGTTTATTATTTAAAGCAAATATGTAAACCTTGCTTTTCCTGAAAAAAATAATTTGCACATTTGGTTCCGTGCGTGCGTAATGTTTGGGATTCTTACGGTAAAAACATTTGGAAGTGTACGGTCGTTGATTCCATATAAATATGTATATTACATTCTGAGATTGTGTCAAATTTATTTGGGGTTAAATACATTTTCTTATGGTTTTCAAAGAATCTATGGTCCGATTTTTTATCTCAGTGTCGACAAAACAAGCAGGAGTCTGAGAGTGACGTGACTGTTCATTTGAACAGTCTGTATTTTGTTTAGGCAACAATGACATCTCAATATTTATTTCAACGCTGTATGGTTAAAGAGTAATTAAATTGAATGCGTTTTAATTCCCTTTTATAACTGGGAATTAGAGTTGCAATGCTTGAGGTTAATTTTTTTTACACTTATATGTATCATGAATATTGATGGGCCAAGTGTTAGGTTGAGCGCTCTATAACCGGTTTAAACCCCCAAGTGCTTAGCATTGACCGTTCCAAGGCGGTGACCCTAGCTTTATTCTACTATGTGTATATGTTGTTTCATTTTGTGCCGTACTGTACTGTTTTTGCAATTGGTTCCTTGCCATAAATAAAGGACCACGAAAGTGTGTATGATAGAAATGCAATTCTGCTGGAGCTTCTGGAGTTTCACTTCTTTATAATGACTTCTTAATTTTGTTTCTTGTTATAGTTCTTTCCTTCTTATCCCCTGTGTTTTGCTTTACAAATCGTATTTTGAAACATACCCTAATTTTCAAATATGTAACCAATATTTTCTGGTTCCTTGTGATTGTCGCAATATTGTCTGTTAAAACGTTCTAAATGCATTCATTTTTGAACGCTCATCGCATTTATTGAATACTAGCCGTAATGTATTATTTCATATAATAAATCATTATGATTATTTGAAGAAATAAAGATGTTAACGCATTTTATTGACAAGTGACATATACAAACTTCGTTAAATTCCTGAATTTGTTTCCTATATATACAATGGTGACGTTTCCTCCGGCAGTACAATACAATCTAACATTTAAATTTACATGGTTCGTCAACTAGTCCGTTATGTATGCACTCATGGGTTTTTAGACAATCGCAACACATCTCAATGCTACTTCTGCGACTCATCCAAGTCTGACCAGGCATCGGTCTCCAACGTTAAGGACTGTAACACTTCCACTACGTGTGACACCGACCAGGTAATTTAGTAAGGAGGATACACCTATTGTATGTGAAACGGACTTCAATGGTTTAGAGAATTCGTGTAACCGTAACAATTCACTTTATGGTACATTATATAAAAACAACAACCGAGTCACATTAAAGATTTAACATAACAAAATACATAAAATGCTGTATTTCTCGATTTTTATGTTCAAACTTCCAAACATGTAAGTCACTTTTGCATAATTTATTGCTTGACCATTTGTATAGCGTTCATTAAAATGCATATTCGTATATGATATCTGAGTTGTGAAAATTGTTCTGTTATGTTATGTGTTATTCTGTGTGACATTTCATGTAGTTAATTATTGCCGGCGTGTTTTTCATCTCAGGTGTGTTTTGCCCACGGTGAGTACCACCCAGGATCGGCTTACACGTTCAGATACGGGTGTCAAAATAAATACGTAAGCCGTGATAAATTTATGTTCATGCATACAAATAGCGGAAATCGAATCTGAGAGTGGAATTATATAAGAATAACATAAACTTGTCGTGCCGATTTTATCAGACAAGCTTGTGAAACTGTTTTCTTTGTACCTACCTTTTTCATTGTACATGTGTGTTCAGTTTCATAAATGAATAATTGAGCAAAACGCTAATATCATGCCAATCATGTATGTTGATATACACCAATTGAATAATGTTCACGCTTAGTTGGTGTACTATACATATGGTATGCTAATATGTGAATACTAGTATACATACGTAAAGTGTAATTCGTTAAAAAAAAAGTGGAGCAAAGACAGTAGGATAGGACCATTGTTATCTGATTTAAAGAATTCTATGAAAGACCGTCTATACCGCACATTGCATGATGAAGTTTTGCTATCAATAATTGTAATCCAGCTATTTCGTTTCATCAAAATTCATATTTGTTTATTATATTAAAAAAAAACAATTATACCACAGACCCAGTTATATAGAAATAAATGTATTAACGCGCTCGTTTACATATCATCAAGGTTAAAATGTTAAAATCCACATACCACAGTCGGACACAACTCGAACTGCCAAACAATAAGTGTAATACAACGAAAACTAAAACAGGTAACTCAAACAGAGCAGAAAATAAGTAAAGCATAAAGATTATTTCAAATTCTGTTTCAGTTGTGTAGAGTATTGATGAGGAGGGTATTCGAAGATATGCGTCATTGTTTGACTGGTGGTAATTCAAAGGAATGCGCACATGAAAACATCAACTGCGATGTCTGCTGCGGAGACGGCGCCTGTAACTACGGCGAATGCAAGGACATCAAGAGTATGGCATATTCATACATAAATTAAATTTATATTTAAAATGAAACCGAATGCGCTTTGGACCGTGTTATCGTTTCCGGTTGTTTTTGAGAAGAACAAGTTTAAGCCTTTTCAGTGATTTGAAGAAAGCTACCAGTACCGGCATCGAACCCGGGATTTTATTTATAACGGTTTTACTTGAACTACTTATTTTCCGGGCCCGCTAAGAGTGTCCCGGTGGACTACTTTCATATTTAAAATAAATACGTTTTGCATGTATATAACAACGAGACATTTGTTTTAAGCAAGCAAGTATTTATTGTTATTAAACGATAATCTGATTGTTTAAAATGTTCACATATTTTTCTGTTGTTGTTTTTAACAGCGAACATTTGATAATTATATTCACCAAGTAAACTTTCATATTTTAAATAAACCAAAATAATGATAACATCAAGAAGAAAAGTTAAATACAAGTAAAAGCATGTCTGTTATAGGGATTCGGACCCGGCATTATTGGGAGAAAAATGTAAACCCTACTTCTGGCTCATTAACACTTTAAAACATAAAGGGTTGTTTTAAACACCATTAAATGATAAAACTTTTATCCAAACGATTTATAATTTCATCCAATTTTATAGATGTTCATCCATAAACGAACCGATATTTTTATGTTTTTATTAGCTTTTTTTGAGAATACGGATTTGTTTTTTATTTATGAAAGATATTATTGGAAATGTGCCAATCTGCAAGCATGTCCCTTAAACAAACGTGTAATTTGTAAGTCGCGTTAACTTTATGAATTTCTGCTCTGTTCGTAGAAGTCAAATGCATGCATTTGTACAATAAAGTGTCCATTCAACCTTGAAGTAATTTTTATAATTAATCATACACTTAATTAATATCATACAACTTTACTCACAGAACGAACTTCTCTATATATATTAAACAACCGGAAAGTTTCTTCCATAAATAACACGTAATTGTCCTAGACTTTTCGTAACCTTAAACGATGTTGCTTATGTTTATTGTATTACTACGTTTATCTCTGTGACATAATTGTATGTGAAATTTCTATTGCTTAGACAATGTACACTGTGCAAGTCTGAAATACATATTTGTCTTGTCTTGAATATGTCAAATAAACGCAGTGTTTGCCTCTTCTCTTTTCAGAGCGCCTTTACAACCTGTGGATCAATGGCAAGTTCGACAATGTAACCCTTACAACTAAGCCCTAAACGCCATGGGTGCTGGGGGTAGACCCGTCAGACTTTTGTGTCAGTTTTACATTTTGACCGTAAATAAAGCTGTACAATATTGTGATTTTGTGCTTATCGATAAGACCAGTGCTACTTGTTAAATAATTTATGTTTTTCCATCCTCATTCCCGCATTAATTAAATAACACCCGATGTATAACGAAGTCAATGTGTGTATATATTAGAGACGTAGTTCGATATTTTAGCGTTGTTTTTCAGCATTTTTGGTTTACTTTCGTAATTAAGTAGCAAATATTATTGGTTAAACATGATACTAGGAAAGTGTCGAATACATACACGTTTATTAAGCTCGACACAAAGCCTCAACCACATAAGCCTATTTATAATCAACACTTACTGGTAGTGTCGATGTGTGTTATTTAGATTCGCAATTAATAAAGATACACTGTTTGCAAAAATTGTAATCCTACAAACGTGTCTTAGTATTATACAATTTAATAATGATAATGGTTAAGCGATTGTTTTCCTGGCATTAGTACTATGGAGTCGTTAACAAATATTCCTACTTCGTAACCGATGCCTATATTAATAGCATATCGTATACAAGCGTTCATTAATAGGCGAGTTTATGCTTTGAGAAAACCATTCGGTTTGCTTGTTTTATCTGATTCACATGCGACTATGGTCTGGGTAAAACATTGGCATCCGCATACTCAAAAATATCATATTATAAACAGTGAATTAATGTTACGAAAATGAATACATATGTATACATTATACACAGAACATTTCTGTGTACGAGCTGCACACGAGGATTCTCGTTTAATTTTTAAATACAAATACATAACATGTATACAGCGCAAACAATAGAAACATATTGAATTGAGCTTCACAATTCATAAAAGGCATTAAGATGAAAAGTGTAATCATATACATTTCTGTTCAAGAGCAATTAAGCAATAAGAATTTACCATTTAAGTTAATACAAATACAGACTACAAATTTATCCGACTAGTTCACTAATTGTTTGTCAAACTGTCCATATAGGTATGTTTCATTCTTGATAAAAAAAACTGGTTTCAGACCGACAATCCTTAAGACAACAAGGTAGATTGTTCCACCATTTTCTACAGACGACGACAAGAGATATATTAGCCAGTTTTGTTCGTCGACTCAGGATGAAGAATTTGGTCCCATTTCGTGACCGTTACGGTAATCTGTACTTCCTCGGGTTGGTACAAACATTTCCCTTAAGTAAAATGGAGCTGTACCATTGATGACACGACAGACAACAACTTAGACTTTAACCGTCACCTAACTTCTTAAGAAGTTGTTTGTATGACTGAATCAGTTAAAATGGGTGAAGTTTTAAATGACATATTAAATCAAAAGTAAGTAAAGCCAGTGAATGTGTTAGGAATATCTGAAATAACATGTGTAGATAGCATTCAAAGGTAAGCTCTGAAAAACAAATGTGTCCATATAATTTAAGAGGCTTCCGAACTAGGGATCTGTTTGGAACATCTGATTGGTTGTCGTACAGCTTGCTCATTTACCTATAAAAAAAATAGTAGTGTTTTGTATGCATGTTGAAATTGTAATGAATCAGTGTGAATACTTGATATCACTTTATTGTTATGTTGCAACAGCCATACAAATTATGGAATGGTATACTGTATGCTTGCAGCTTTTGATATTGATAAGTGTGAATACTTGATATCACTTTATTGTTATGTTGCAGCAGCCATACAAATTATGGAATGGTGTACTGTATGTTTGCAGCTTTTGATATTGATCAGTGTGAATACTTGATATCACTTTATTGTTATGTTGCAACAGCCATACCAATTATGGATTGGTGTACTGTATGTTTGAAGCTTTTGATATTGATCAGTGTGGATACTTGATATCACTTTATTGTTATGTTGCAACAGCCATACAAATTATGGAATGGTGTACTTTATGTTTGCAGCTTTTGATATTGATCAGTGTGAATACTTGATATCACTGTATTGTTATGTTGCAACAGACAGCCATACCAATTATGGAATGGTGTACTGTATGTTTGCAGCTTTTGATATTGATCAGTATGTGCAAGCCAGATAAAACTCAGACACAACCAGACCGAGGTCAAATATCACGAAACTGTGTAGTGCCCCCCTTAAGGTAGAATGGCATTTTCAAAAGTTAGAATTTGCCTTAAAAATTTATGTATATATTAAATTGTAATTACCTCAGAACCCAAGATGAGATAGTTTTCCAAGTAATAGGCCACTATTTGATGTAAATACAAGTCAAAAAGAAGAACGATACGGTTCTTATGTGGATATTGTTTTAAACCTTTTAAAAGAACTTCCATTGCTTCGAAAACGTTTCAATAAACAACTTAATCAGGTTTATTACCTTACATTTCGGCTCTGGTGACCTACATTAATTCTGTAAATACTAATTGTACCATGGATATATCGGCTTTTAATTTTCATTAAGAAGTTTCAATTGGCGGATTAAAATGGCCCGGGTTCTGCACATAAGCACATACGTGAACAGTTCCAAACGTTGTAATGCATCAAATATCAACTGAAAAATGTTGATTTTTCACGCCTAGTCTGGTTCATGCAATAAACTATTTCAGATAAAGAAATAGATATGTAATAAAAGAATTGCTAAAAGAAAATCTGATTTATTACACAACATGATTGATTTATGTCAGTTTTATTGAAAACAATAACTGTGGGGGAAACTTTTTTTACATGCACGGAGGAACATTACTGTTTTTACTTGAAAAAAAACTTTTTTCCGGCTGTAATAGTTACAGATAGGGCCCTAGCCTACTTTACCTGTTGTTGTTTCTAATTCATTTGTCAGAATTAGAAAATCAGTTTGTGAGGGCAATGAAATGTAATGTTCTTTGTTCAAAATTGCGCAATAATTAACAGAGTAAGTAAGGACTGTACAAAGTAGAACATGCAATGTAGACAAGCATGTAATTTGCAAAATTATTATTCAAGAATTATTAATAAGAACGAAATTGTGCAGATAGTGAAAGTCCTGATTTTATTAGTTTAACGATTCATTTATTTCCGTGTACACAAGGCACATTATATTTAGTACATTATTCGTGGATTTGAATTTCACAGATCACACGTTTGTAGCCTAGGGCCTTGATGTTGTCTGAAGTGTTGTCATGTTGAATGGTCCACTCATAAAGAGGAGGTACAGACGCTCTGAAAGAATGTTTGAAAAATGTTTGTCGTTCGTTAGAATTGGAATAGTGGAATGTTTGTGCTTAAATAAAGAAACGCATTGGTTCAGCTTTGAATTTGTTATGTGTTACCAACATTCGTATATTATCCTTACTTATTTTAGCATCTATACATAATGTATAATTGTTAAACACAAATGCAATACACATACTCAAAATGTAATAACGAAATATGGTAAAAGGATACTTACCTTTAATCTTTTTGCACCCTCCGTAATTGCAGCCTCAATCACCGCAACAAACGTCGCAATTGATATTTTCATGTCTACATTCGGCCGTGGACGTGCGGTTATAACAATGATTCATGTCTTCAAATATTCTTCCCGTCAATACTTTACACAGCTGTCAATATAATATAAATTAAAGCAATAATCAATCTCCATGAACAGTATCAGGGGAGAAATTACGATAATATCTATCCATTAATCGATTATGTAAGGTATGTATTTAATATGCTATACAATTATACAGATCAATACATACATCTCAACATTAAATATACGAACAAAATCAGTCCAGAAATATAATCATGAGAAAAACTCTTAACATCCGCTAGACTTTTCATTAAAGGACAGAGACCAAAGTTCATACAGGAAATTACACACAGCAAAATGATTTAAGCTCGGGATATCGCATTGAAGTAACGCTAACATCGGGAGTTGAAGGGCAACTATAGTTCAATAAGAATTAAACACAAAACACTCATTAACGGGCAATTAACGGGTTGGGAAGTAGATAATCACTTTCCGGTATTCTCTAAGCAACACGTGTTTCTGTTTAATAATGTTTTGGTTTATTGTAAAAACAATTGCAAACGCTTACTGTTTTTATATATTTTTTTAAAATAAAAAGGCAACATAGATACAAAAGCAATAATATAAACGCATTTTGATCGAGTTCATATAACCGTTTATCAGAGTGTAAAAAAAATAATTAATTAAGTATTGCACATTGTTTGCGACTTCCCAACCATGAAAACATTATTGATGGTGATGAAAACAGACGAACAAACTTAAAAGGGTTTTCTGCTGCAAATCGCGTATGGCTTTTCTCAGAATCTGTAGCAAACATTACCATATTTGGTAAATATAATCGCATATTCAGTGGAGTACACATGTCCAATTAATTTTAATATAAGATAAAACCATATCCCGCTGTTGTGTATATAAAAAAATACTTAAGAGTAGATTTCAACATCGATTGTCTTTATTAAGACAATTGTTGTGTTTTTGTTAAGAAGCTATATTGGTGTTGAACATAGCAGACCTTAAATAACAAATAAGAAATATAATCCCTGTTCATTTACATACCATCGTAGCGGTCCATTTAGACCCACTCATCATGCATACGTGTATAACAGCATATGTTCCAACAATAAACAATGGCAAGTTGATACACACTCACCTTCCTTGATACTATTGTAACCGGTGTAACGTGTTAATAGTTGGTTGTAACCTATCTTATCCAAGCCTGTCTACCCACATACCTGGGTTTTAATCCCCAACAAGCACATACTTATTGTTTTGCTAAGTATGAGCTTAGGCTAGTCATAAAACATTACATTTTGACTCTGCACACATACCTTTCTCCTCACTTACCCTACCTCTAACATATCTCTATATAATGTTATAGAGTGCGATTCTCTTACAATAACTACATTTGCGAAAATATAAACGCACTTTATTGAAATGCATTTCGAAATTTATTTTATGTTATTTTTGAAAAAATATGTAGATTATTATTCACATATTTACGGAAAATATAAGCGTACGCAATTCAGTGAATCTTCATCCTAGTTCTCCAAAACAAACCAAATGCAATACAAAATCAGTGCATTTACTCATAATCCTGTTACCGTACTACACCTTTTTTGGGGTAAATAGTATCAGTGAACACAAAAGTCTAAAATACTTTTTAGGAAAACCGGAAAAAAAACAACGACCAAACAAAACAATTACCGAGTCAGTGTCACATGTTGTAAGTGTGATGCAGTCTTCAGGACGAGACACCGATGCTTGGGTCGATTTGGAGGAGTCACAGAAGTAGCACTGGGATGCGTTGGTATTTTCTAAACATGTAAAATTAAACGATGATAATTAATTTTAAACACGAAATTGATGTTTGACAAATTAGTGTATGCTGCCAAATACAATCTGTCAAGCAATAAAAAGGGATTTAGAAGAACTATAATTAAACGATGATAATGAATTTTATACGCGCAAATACAATCTGTCAATCAATAGGTATTGAGCAGAAATATATCAAGAAACCTTTCTTCAAAAGACAATTATAATTATTAAGATGTCAGTTTTTGTCCTCAAATAATGCATGATCGTCAAATGAATATTTACGTGACTCCCTGACTCCTGATTGTTCTGTAAGAAAACAATATCGGACCGTAGATTCTTCGAACAGCATAACAAACTGTATTTGACCCCAAATTAGTTTCACACAATCGGAGAATTTATATATATATATATAAACACTTATTTAATTAACGAACAATTTCGTGAAATGCTGCTATTTTGAATATTGAATGTTAAGTTTGAGTTATAATTATTCAAATAACGTCATTTTAGAAAATCTATCAAGAGAGAAAATCTTTTTCTTATCCAAAACTTTAACAAAAGAACACTGGAATCACCGCCTTGGAACGGTCAACGCAAACATTGGGTGTTTTATCCGGGTTAAGGGCTAGAACAACTTCCCACTTGGCCCAGAATTAATCACAAACCAAACTTGAGTCTGAATCGATCCCCAATGTACCTTTGCAGACAGAAAATGGAACCATGTATGCCAATATGTGACGCGTGAATCTTATTTTATACACATACTTTTATTGCACTTGTTTCGGTTAGCAGTGCAGTGTATTAAAGCGATAAGACCGTAGGCTTTTTAAATTATTAGTATACACAGAAATATGGTACAACTGTAAAAAAATTAACTATCAAGTTAGCTGCAATTGCTATGTTTGACGGGTTATTTTCAAAACAAATCACGATTCTGATTATCGACGTATAAAAGTCTTTAACCACGTTGCATGTTTAATTATTGTTTTGGTGATGAAATAATGCTATGATCCCACCATTCTAAGCCCCATTTTTAGACTCTTTCGCTAATAATTATCATCGACGACGAGAAGTAGTTAATTAATGTTGTTTTCGTTCCTCAGAAAGAAAGTTTCAGTTCTGTTGCTCAAGTGTACATCTGACAAGTGAGTAGCGATATGTTTATAACATAGAAACGTATCCCCTTTTATGATGTTTGATTTGTGATGCTGTGGGGTTGAGGTTTTATTTGCATTTGAATGTTGTTTGAAACATGTGGACAATGTTTGAGATTTTGGCGCCTTACCTCAAATACTGTGCTTGGCATTGACCGTTCCAAGGCGGTTACCCGTGTTTTATTCATCTGTTTGTGTTCGACCTGTTTTGTTTTTAGTCACTTGTAATAAATAAAGAACCTCGTGGTGATGACAAACCTTTATCTCGTTGTAATTGTCTGTAAACAAAACAAAACTTGCCTAGTCTGATCCCACAAAGGTGATGTTTACAATCATCTCCATATGCACAGCATCTGAGAAGCAAACATTATTTGTTTTTCATAGTTAACGTATTAATTTATTTTAAAAAAATGGATATATCTTCCAGTACATACAACACAAGCCAGAATCGTTTGCGCATATTACATTTTATTTTGCGAATTATATTTTGAAAGGTATGTAGCGTTTATGCTAAATAATGATAGTTCAAATAAAAATTTATATTTTATAACTTTTTAGATAAAACTTTTTAATAAATCGTAATGTAAGAAATAGCATGGGTCCTAATGTTCTACTTTACCTTGTGGCAAATTATTGATTACATTGCCAATCAATACGGTCATTCGCATATGAAAACAAGTAATATTAAATCCGGAGGTTGATATGTCAATGATATTTACCTAATTTCTTATCAATACTTATAATTAATTTTCTTTCGAATTTTCGATAAATTGTCGTTCTTAATATTTCGTCGACACTAGTGAAATATAGCTTTTTTAATCCCTGAAAACCACAATGTTTTCAAATGTATAATTATATTATCTATTATAAAACACAATTCCATTGGTTGTGACAGTAGTCGGTGAATGGCAATTTTCACGACATATCGGTTTTCCCTCGGTACAGTTTTTTTCCATATATAATGATTCCCTATTGACCGTTGAACGTCGGTGCGCCCATTTTCTATTCTGTTTGAGTTACCTGTTTTGTTTTCGTTGTATTACACTTTTTGTTTGGAAATGAGTTGTGTCCGGCTGTGGTATGTGAATTTTACCTTGTTTATATGTAAATGAGTGCGTTAATACATGTATTTTCCTATTACTGTGTCTGTGGCTACAACAGTTCTTCTAATATAACAAATATTAATTTGGATAAAACGTAATAGCTAGATTATACTCATTTTTAGCATAACTTCATTATGTAACGAGTGGTCTTAACGGTCTTTCATATAATTCTCTGCATCAGATAACAACGAGTGCCTTTGCTCCACTTCGTTGTAACGCATTACACTTTACGTTTATACTAGAATACACATATCAGCATACAATATGACAGAGTACACCAACTGAGCGTTAAACATATTTCATTGGTGTATATCAACATACATGTTTGGCATGGTATAAGCATTTTGCTCAGTTATGTATAAATACAACTGAAACTACATGTACAATGACCAAGGAAAACAGTTTCAGATGCTTGTCTGATAAATACGGTACGACACGTTTATGCTATTCTTATATAATTCTCCGATGTGATTACGCTATTTGTATGCATAAACATTAATTGTATCACGGCTTACGTATTTATTTTGACACCCGAATCTGTACGTCATAAACGATCCTTCGTGGTAATCATTGTGGGCATAACACACCTGAGATGAAACACATGCAGGCAATTATTAACTTCATGATATGTCATACAGTATAACAAGTAACAGAACAGAAAAAATCACATCTCAGATATACGAATATGCATTTACATGAACACTATACAAATGGTCAAGCGATAAGTAATGCAAAGTGACTTACATTTTTGGAAGTTTGATCATTAAAATCGAGAAATACAGCATTGTATGCCTTTTGTTATGTTAAATCTTGAATGTGGTTCGGCTGAATGCGTCGATTGTTTTTATATCATGTAACCTACAGTGAATTGTTACGGTTACACGAATTTTCTAAACCATTGAAGTCCGCTTTACATCAGTTTAATTTAATAGATGTGAGCTATTATGCTTTATAGGATCAATTCTCCTTTTCGATTGTAAACCTTTATCGAGGTTTAAAATGTTGTAAATCGCTCGTGCTGTAACCTCAAAAAAGGTGTATCTTCCTTACAACATTACCTGGTCGATGTCACACGTAGTGAAAGTGANTATTTTCATCAAGGTCTCTTTTCCAGTCTTCTATTACCCTAAGCAGCGTGGACTGACAACCATAACCAGGTCTAAAGTCAGATATCTGAGTATTGATGGCTCTTTCAAATAATTTTGACACAACTGGCGAAATGCTAACTGGTCTATAATTACCTTTATCTAAAGTACAATTCTTTTTATGCAGGGGTTTCACTTGTGCTAACTTTAGTTGATCCGGACAAACTGCAGTAGAAAAAGATTGATTGATGAGGTCTGTTAATGGAGCAACTAGTGTAGGTTTTCCAATTTAATCAGTTTACTTGAAATGCCATCAATACACGTTGCTTTCTTACAATTTAATTTATCTATTTGTTTGTCAACAAAATCCATCTGTACTGGTTCAAAATTAAAATTTACATCATTGTTTTTCTTATGCTGAGCTATTTTAATTATACTAGGGTGTTCCTTATTTACTGAAATACTATCATTTCCAATATTCTTTCCTACATTAAAAAAAAGTCATTAAAAGTATCACATACAGCTTGTTGGTCATTCAAAAGAGTATCATTTTCACATAAAATTGAACCCTTATGAGTATTACTCCCCTTGTTAGTCAGAAAAGGTTTAACAGTGGGCCAGAATTTTTTGGATTAGCAACCACCAACACACCTGTCAATTAAGTATTTATTAATAGATTTTCGAGATATTTTAGTAACCAAATTCTTTTGTTTTCTGAAATTTTCCCAGATGAAAGAAGATTTGTCTTTGTTATATTCATTTAAAAGCATTCTCTTTTTGTAAACTGCTTGTCTCAACACTCTATTCATAAAAGGGGCTGGCTTATCTATAAACCTTTTCCTTCTAACAGGGGCATGCTTGTCAGCCACTTTAATAAATGTATTACTAAAATTGACATAATTGGTATTAACATTGTCACACGGTTCAAGGTTACAAATAGCTTGTGAAAGATCTCTATTGAAAGCATCAGTATCAAATGTTTTAAAGCTTCTGTAGGTACAAAAACGTTTCTTGTCAATACATGTTCCATATGTGGGTGATATATTGTTTTAAAGATTGACGATGAAGGTATAGATCCCGAGAATAGAGCAGTATGTCTGCACACGAAAGATTTTCATAGTAACTATATATATATGTGCATATTTGAATACCAGAGTATCTTATCAATGTTATGTAATACATGTTATCATCAATATCTGTGAAATTCATGATCAGATTATTACCTGCAATGGAAAACTAAATCATAACAATTCGACTTATCTCATATTTAATGTTCAATTCAATATTTTAATGAATATAACTTTATGTTGTGTCCCCAGTTTATGTTAAGAACCTTTTTTTCATGTTATCCTGTTTGACTTGTTATTTCAGATCAGGAAGAATAACGTGTGCATTTATTAACTTATCTCTCTTATCGGCATTATCTCCTTAATCTACGGGATGAGATATGCATTACAATCCTATGTATACGTTAACACACGTATTTAAGACGTTAATGAGCATCGCTAATGGTTTAAAACATCAAAACCGTTGCTTATAAGCCAAACAACGACGATGTTCAGTTGACAGTGTTAAGTGTTGTTTCGTTGACAGGAATGTTACATGGAGCAGGTGATTACAGAGACGTTCTCAGTTGTGTACAGAGGAGGCTGCCAATCAATCGAGGTAAGTTTGTTGCTTAAACTGTCACCACGCAATAATGTACTGTGTTGTATAATATTATCCATTTAAAAACGTTATTTACAGAAAGTAAGGTAAATTTCTGAAATAATGAAAAAGCACATACATTTGTTTGCATAATCTATATATCTGTGCTCGGTAAGAATCAATGTATTAATTATTTTTTACAAATGTGTGAATTTCGTTCATTGTCTTTATATCCACTATCAGCTGTGGAAAACAAGAATTGAAATAGTATACAACATCAGGGAATTATTGTGCAGTAATACTATTTTGATAAATACATAATTAATTAAATGTAACGTGTACTCATTATTTTAAAAGGGCAATTAACAAGCAAACTTGTTTATATCATACGGTTTATTTAATAAAAATGCGAACAATATAGAATTAAATTTATAAATATTGAAGATTGTTTTCGGCAAATTAATGCTCGATCAAACAAAGGAAAATCTTATGCTAAATTCTTTGCTGTTCTGGTACGTATAGCGTTGCAAAGGAGGAACACCAGGTGCAACAGGAAAGCGTGCTGAGGGCATTGTTTGCTCACAGTAAGTACGCCCTCATCCAACTAATCTCCATACGCTTTTATGTATTTGCATTCGCCATAAACATACACTCAATCGCACTTCTAACGTAAACTTACATGCTTAATTTTTTCTCGATTATTATTAAACGGATTTCATAAAATCTTGTAATGTGAACACATAAAACATGGTTTAATATTTACATATACATTGACTTGTTACTGATCAACAATTGATAATAATCACCAAAAACATCACAAATTGAAACAATCTAAGAATATTTACTTTTACTTTCAGTGTAAAAGGGTTAATAACAAAGGGTTAATAACAAAGGGTTAATAACAACAGAACTTGCAAAAATAACACATTTAACTCATCTAGAAAAGAATATATCTTATGTAAAAAAATCCATTCTAGACGAAAAGTCTAGACTTTAAGGTTCCCATAGTTGCAAATATTGTCTGCACTGCCATTTGCAACTTAAATAATAACACAGTTTTCAGACCGGGTGAGTGTTAAGGTGCGATGTGACACAAATGTTCAAATGCATGTCTGTTGGTCTGATCAAGCAGCATGCACTCGTCTTGTTTGAACCCACTATTATCAATTATATAAATTAACGTGTTTTTATATGAATGCTCTAAGGAAAGAATAATATAAATAAAATACATTAGCGTCGTGGAAAAATGATTTCAATGTAAATATGTAGAACATGATTTCAAATATGCGGTGGAATAAAGAAAAAAAAAAGAAACAGTAAATATTGTATTTATCGGTCTCTATAATGTGCGCATGAGATAGCTAGAGATTGCGAAAGGGATAGTTATGTCTTGTGCACGCAATAACTATTACGTGTGCAAACGATAGTTATGTCTTTTGCACGCAATAGCTATTACGTATGCAAGCGATAGTTATGTCTTGTGCACGCAATAGCTATTACGTGTGCAAGCGGTAGTTATGACGTCCGCACGGGATAGCTTTGACGAGCGCACGCGGTATAATGATTATCAGATCAGCCATTCTCAACAAATGCACCAATGTGCTGAGTGCACTACTAACAAGATAGATGAGTGATCAATGATCAATATTAAAAGTGAAAACAACACGACGCTAGTTACATCTGTTATCAAATATCTGCAAGTGACTACTCAAGATGGTTGAAAGTTAAGAGTATCCTAAGATATTAAATATTTAAAATGTTCCTCAATGAGGTAGAAACGCCAATTTAGGAAATAGTGCCGATAAGAGATATAAGTTAAATAAATGCACACGTTGTTCTTCCTTATCTGAAATAACAAGTCAAACAGGATAACATAAAAAAAATCTTAACATAAACTGGGGACACGAAATAAAGTAATTTTCATTCAAATATTGAATTGAACATTAAATATGAGATAAGTCGAATTATTATGATTTAGTTTTCCATTGCAGGTGATAATATGATCATGAATTTCACAGATGATAAATTGCCGTTCACCGACCACTGTCTCAACCAATCGAATTGTGTTTTATTATAGATAATATAATTATACATCTGACAACATTGTGGTTTTCGTGGATTATAAAAGCTATATTTCGCTAGTGTCGACAAAATATTTGGAATGACAACTTATCGAGAATTTGAAACCAAATTAATTATACTTATTGATTAGAACTTAAGTTAATAACATTAACATATAAACCTCCGGATTTTATATAACGTGTTGTCATATGCGAATGGCCGCATTGATTGGATATATAATCCATAATTTGCCACAAGGTTAAGTAGAACATTAGGACCCACGCTATTTCTTACATTACGATTTATTTTAAAGTTCTATCTTAAAAGTTATTAATGTTGGTATGTATTAGTACTATCAGTTTTTAGCAAAAACGCTACATACCTTTTAAAATTTAATTCGGAAAATAAAAATGTAATATGCGCAAACGATTCTATTCTGGCTGGCATTGTATCAAGAAAGACTGTTCTCGAGGATTGATCCAATTTTTTAAAATAAATTAATACGTTAACTATGAAAAACAAATACTGTTTACTTCTCAGATGCTGTTCATATGGAGATGATTGTATTCATCGCCTTTGTGGGATAAGACTAGGTAAGTTTGGTTTTGTTTACAAATAACAACAACGTGATAATGTTTTGTCATCACCACGAGGTTCTTTATTTATTACAAGTGACTATAAAAACTATTCTTCGAACACAAACGGATAAATAAAACACGGTTAACCGCCTTGGAACGGTCTATGCCAAGCACAGTATTTGACGTTAAGCCCGGTTAAGGGCGCCAAAATCTCAAACATTGCCCACATGTTTCAAACAACATTCAAATGCAAATAAAATCTCAACCCCACAGCATCACAAATCAAACAGCAATCAAATGTGATACGTTTCTATGTTATAAACATATTGCTACTCACTTGTCAGATGTACACTTGAGCAACAGAACTGAAACTTTCTGAGGAACGAAAACAACATGAACCAACTACTTCTCGTCGTCTATGATAATGATTAGCGGATGAGTCTCAAAAAAGGGGCTTAGAATAGTGGGATCATAGCATTATTTCATCACCAAAACAATAATTAAGCATGGACTGTGGTTAAAGACTGTTATACGTTGATACTCAGACTCGTGATTTGCTATTGGAAATAACCCGCCAAACATAGCAATTGCAGGTAACTTGATAGTTAAATATTTTTTACGGTTGTACCATATTTCTGTGTATACTAATAATTTAAATGCCTACCGCCTAATCGCGTTAATAAATTGCAATACTAATCAACACGTGTGCACTAAAGTTATGTTCATAGTATTAGATTCACGCGTCACATATTGGCATTCATGGTTCCATTTTCTGTCTGCATAGGTACATTGGAGATCGTTTAAGACGCTTGTTTGGCTTGTGATTAATTCTGGGCCAAGTGGGAAAGTTTTCTAGCCCTCAACCCGGATTAAACACCCAATTTTTGCGTTGACCGTTCCAATGCGGCGATTCCAGTGTTCTATTGTAAAAGTAGTGGATAAGAAAAATATGTGTTCTCTTGATGGAGTTTCAAAAGTTACGTTGTTTGAATTATTACTGAAAACAAACATTCAACAATCAAAATGGCAGCATTTCATGAACAAATTGTTCGTTAATTAAATGAGATATATATATATCCAATCAATATTTCTCATTTTTTCCACATATTCAAGAAAAAAAGATGTATGGTAATACGACATAATGTTATTCATACCACTTTCACATGCATACGAAAAATACACTTTTTGCATAACTACTCATAAGTAATTAACAATTAATTGTTAATTATTTTAAACAAATATGTACGTGATTTTTTTTTGTGACAAATTAATTCACAAATTTGTTTCCGTTAGCAAATATATTAAATTCTGCGATTGTGTGAAACTTTTTTGGGGTCAAATACAGTTTCTTATGCGGTTCGGATAATCTACGGTCCGATATTGTTTTCTTACTGAACAATCATGAATGTGAGAGTCACGTAAATATTCATTTGACGATCATGCATTATTTAAGGCCAAAATGACATCTCAATATTGAATTGTGTCTTTTTAAGGGAGTTTCTTGTTATAATCATTCTCATTCACAATGTATTGCTTGTATACAATTAATAAGCATCGTTTAATTATAGTTCTTCTGAATTCCTATTTATTTCTTGACGAATTGTATTTCGCAGCATACACTAATGTTTCAAACATCAATTTCACGTATAAAATTTATTATCATCGTTTAATTTTACATATTTAGAAAATACCAACGCATCCCAGTGCTTCTTCTGTGACTCCTCCAAATCGACCCAAGAATCGGTGTCTCGTCCTGAAGACTGCATCACACTCACAACGTATGACACTGAACAAGTAATAGTTTTGTTTGGTCGTTTTTTTTTGTTGTTGTCTTTTTCCCCGTTTTTAACATAACAAAATACATAAAATGGTGAAGAAATAACATACAATAAATTTCGAAATTCATTTCAATAAAGTGCGTTTATATTTGTGCAAATCTTTTCGTTGTTAGTGAAACGCACTTTATAACACTATATAGAGATATGTCAGAGGTAGGGTAGTTGATAAGAAAGGTATTCGTGCGGAGTCAAAATGTTATTTTTTATAACTAGCCTAAGCTCATACTTAGCCAACAATAATTATATGCTTGTGGGGGATTAACACCCAGGTATGTGGGTAGACAGGCAGGGTGTTTGGATAAGATAGGTTACACTCAACTATTAAAAAGTTAAACCGGTTACAATAGTACCAGGGATGGTGAGTGTGTATCAAGTTGCCATTGTTTATTATTATCTTTTTTTAATGTTCCGTCACTAAATGTGTTCATTTGTGTGTGAATTTATTTAATACAGCATCTAGGTATATACGCCAAATATTGAGGGTAACACGGTTAATGCTAAATACATTTAGTATATCTTTAGTAACTATGTCACGTCCGCCCGCATATCTGTGTGTCTCTCTGTATGTCCCTTCGTATATACACAATTGTTCAAAGAAGTTTTCTTGCACTTTCAGTGTACTGTATAATTTGACTGTATTCATACATTAATTCATTTGGTGGACTTTAATTGTATAACATCACGTGGACATGTAGCATACGAAACATTCGTTCATCGATGTGAAAAAAAAATATGATATACACAAGTAGATTTTTCCTATTCGTTTTTATTGACATAAATACATATACTAGCAAAATAAGCAGTACTAAGCAAGTAAGCATGAAGTATTCAAGTTTATTTTATGCTTTCCGGTGGTTTATAGAGAAATATCAGTGAATTAAAACTGATATTTCACTGTTTCAGACATTGAAAAATAACAGTGAAAATTATCGGTATTTTTCACTGTTTTACTGTAAAATGACGCCATTTTTTGACGAAATGACATCATTATTTCAGCGAAATTCTCCAGTTAAACTCTTTTTCAATGTAAATAAACGATGAAAAAAGCATTAAATAAAAAGAAAATGTGTCCGATGGAAAATTAATTTTAATTCACTCGTGATCATAGAAAACATATATTTGCTTTGATCACTCATGAATTAAAATCGATATTCCACCGAATCCAACAAATATCCTCTTTATATAATATCAAATAACATGTGTGGTGAACGAGTATCAGGCTGACGCTGCCCATCAATTGCGCAGGTTGTAACATGAACAATTATACGCATCTAAAACGTTTTCATTGGGCCAAATTAACAATATATAACATTACCATTAATAAGTACAACATACAAAATAACCGTTTCTTTAAGAAGAAAAAAAAATCAACAGCATCAGCGAAAACCATTGTCATTAATTTCTATCTAAATTGAGTTTTAAATTATCCAAAATTACATCTCTTAATTATTTTGCAACATAGGAGCCGCGGTCTGGGAAAACCGGGCATATTGCATGTGCGTAAAGTGTCGTCTCAGTTCAGCCGTTGCAGTCCGCACAGGCTGATCAGGACTGACACTTGCCGCTTTCATTGAATATTTCGTTTAAAATCAAGTCTCCTCTACATTAAATCCAATCTTGGCGGAAAATGTCGTCCGGACTGCTCAGGTTTATCATTGAAATTAACACGAGAAGCAACATCGTTAGCTGTTCTTTGAGTTAAGTATGATCATACGTTTTATAAACATGTATTCCTCTTTTCAGACCTAATAACACCAGCTCAATCAACAGGTTCGTGTGGAACCTATAATAACGATACTAAAATAAAGAAATCACTATACATTTAATATACAAAATATATTGATAATACAATGCGAACGTACGCAATTATCTGTCTGCATCACAATTTTAATAAATAGATAATACTAGATGAACATTGCATACAGACACGTTTATTTAGTGGAAAGTCACATTAAACAATTATTGAATAATTGCAAAACAGACAAGAAGTGACCATGTGCGACTGAGCGTGCAGAACATGTTAATCAATGTACCAATAGTTTTGAAATTACATGCTTATCTTCATTACATGTTCCGCTAGGTAAAGTCTTTATTTAATTTGTTAATTATTGCGCCATTCTGAACAAAGAGCATTACATTTCATTGCCCTCACTGCTTTTGACAAATGATTGTGGAGCGACAATAGATAATATAGGCTGGGGCCCTATCTCTCATTTTTACAGCCGAATTAAGGATTCTTTCCCAGTAAAAAAAAACATCTTTTTTCCCCCCTAACATGTTAAAAAATCTCCCCGCAGTTATAGTTTTTCAACAAAAACTGACATAATCAATGATAGTTTGTGATTAGTATTTTGTTTCATTTTACCAAGACTGTTATTTAATAGCAATTGCTTTATCTAGAATAGTTTATTGCACTAAACCGACTATTGGAAGTATTTGAATAATTGGCAAAGTCCCATTTCATTAGAAAATGATGCAAATTTCTCCTATATCAGGGCATCCCCCAAAACAGAGTGAGTGCCCTGAATGCATTTACTGCACTTGACTGAATCAGTATATCTATTTTAACATGTCCATGTTTTCTTTAATTAAAAGCCTTTGAATATATGAGAAAACAAGTGATGTGTTTGTGAAACACTATGTCCCGTTTTGAGTGATTTTGACCCATATATTTGACCTTTGACATTGAAGGATGACCTTGACCTTGACCTTTCACCACTCAAAATGTGCAGCACCATGAATGACACATGCATGCCAAATATCAAGTTGTTATCTTCAATATTGCAAAAGTTATTGCAAATGTTAAAGTTTGTGCAAACAAACCAGCAAACTAACAAACAAACGGACAGGGCAAAAACAATATGTCCCCCAGTATAGACTGGGAGACATAAAAATTAACATGTTTGCAGTAGATATTTGATGCATTGCAACATTTAGAACTGTTCATGCATGTGCTAATGAACAGAAACCAGGGCCTTTCAATCCGTCAATTAACATAAAAAACGTATTTAATGCTCAAATGCAATACATTCACAAATCAAATGTGTTAAGAAGGAAATAATCACAAAGGCGTTGTAGCGCCTTCCTTTTTTGAAAAAGCCCATATGTCCACGGTACAAATAGTATTTACAGAATTATTTTGGGCAATCAGAGCCAAAATGTAAGTTACTAAACCTGGTTTAGTTGTTTATTGTTTATTCGTTCGAAGCAACGTGAAGTTCTTTTAAATGATTTCAAACAATCTCCACATATAAACCATATCTTCCTTTTTTGACTTGTATTTACATCAAATTATGGCCAATTACTTGGAAATCTTGAGTGCTCAGGAAATAACAATTTAATATATAAATACAAGTTTAAAGGCTAATTCGAACTTTTGGGAAATGCTATTCTACCTTAAGGGAAGAGGGACACTACGTAGTTTCTTGAGATTTGACCTCGGTTTGGTTGCGTCTGAGTTTTAGCAGCTGGCTTGCACACACTCATCAATATCAAAAGCTAAAAACATACTTTACAACATTCCATAATTGTTACGGCGGTCGTAACATAAAAATATAGTGAGATTAAGTATCCACACTGATTCATTACAATTTCAACATGCATAAACATGCGACAGCCAATCAAATGTTCAAAAAGGATCCTTAGTTCTGAAGCCTCTTAAACTCTTGACAATATGGCTTTAAAAACGTCACCCAGTTTAATTGATACAGTCATATTAACAACTTCTTAACAAGTTTAAATGGGTGCGGTTACATGTGCAAATACTAACGAATCAACGAACATACAACGAAACACAAAGCCGCATATACAAATGAATTTGTATTGTAGCATCTTTCTGTGAACCTGTACATTCATTTATGGTTACATGGCTGTTGCATTTTATAAGGAATTATTTATCTCTGTATCTTTCTATAAACTTATCCAGTATATTATACTTAATTAAAAAAGGCTGTTCTACATATTTGTCCAAGTAAAAAATGTCAATTAAAAACGTCTTGTGTGTAACTGTTAAGCTTATTTCCGACAAAACCATCGCTTAACCATTACCATTTTTACATTGTATAATACTAAAAATATTTTAGTAGACATGAAACTTGTATCAAAAATAAATCAAACAAGGGCACGTTTGTACACGTTAATAGGTTACATTACACGCCTTTTTTCAATTAGTTTATATTGATTAATTGGCAATATAAATATCACACATAGAGAATACCAGATTATTGTTGAATATAAATAAGTTTATTTAGGTGAGCCTTCGTGCCGAGCTTAATAAATGTATCTGTATTCGACCCTTACCTGGTATTCTTTTTAATTAATCATGTCTGCATATTTCCTACTTTATTACGTAAGTGGAAATAAGAAAAATTGCTTAAAAACAACGCCAAAATATCGAGTGACGTCTCTTATATACACAAAGTGACGTCGTTATACATCGGGTGTTATTTAATGAATAAGGGAATAGGGATGTGATAAACACATTATTTAACAAGCATCAATTTTTGTCTTATCGATCACAAAATCACAACAGTATACAGCTTTATTTACGGTCAAAATGCACAATTGACACACACAGTCTGACGGGTCTACCCCCAGCACCTATGGCGTTTAGGGCCTTGTTGTTAGGGTAACATTGTCGAACTTGCCATTAACCCACAGGTTGTACAGGCGCACTGAAAAGAGGTAAATATTGCATTTATTTGACATGTTAAAAGTTCAGTTTGACTTATAGATACAAAGAAGTTCGTTGTGTGAGTACATTTGTATGATATTGATTAAGTGTATGAAGTTCCTTGGAAATTTAACAATATAATAACTAAAAGGATGAAAAGACACTTTATTGTAGAGCAGAATTTAGCGTTAACATGACTTACAAATACACTTAAGTTAAATGGCACGTTTTCAATCATATTTATCACAAATTCAAAACAATTCCGTATGCTCGAAAAGTGAAATAACTCAAACATACAAAAATATCTGTTCGTTTATAGATCAGCATCAATACAATTTGATAAAATAATAAATCGTTTAGATACAACGTGTATCATTTAATAGTGTTTAAAACGACCCGTTATATTTTAAAGTGTTAATGAGCCAGAAGTAGGGCTTACATTTTGCTCCCAATAATGCCGGGTCCGAATCCCTATAACACACGTGTTTTTAAAAGTATTCAACTTTTCTTCGTGATTGTATTATTATTTTGGTTTGTTCTTTATATTATAATTTACTTAGTGAATATAAATATAAATTTATATTTGTCTATAGAAAATACATAATTATGTGAACAAGAACCTTTAAATGGCTCAGAGACACACTCCCCACACCAATTCAATTCATGCATGCTTTTGCACATGCTTTACACTAACCGTATATCCGTTTAATCTAATATATTGTTCAATATTGTACCTCAAACACATTTATCCTTCTGTATCTATATGACCGTTTATGGTCCGTTTGATACGATCGAGTCAATCAATAGCAAATTACCGGTCACCTTTTTCTTACATTTAAAGCAACAATTTGTATTATTGTCTAATTATTAAAAAGCCCCAAATGTGTGATATCATTGTCGGACGTTATCAAGAAAAACCATTCCATCGGAGTTACAAAATAAATGCATAATACTTATTTCGGGTTAAAAAGCGAATTGTATATGGATATTTTAAATACAGAATACAGAATAATAAGTAAATTATTTTGGGCAAGAAAAGCGAAATGTTTATGGATATTTTTGTTTCGATATAACACATTTTATAAAGTTTTCTCAGAGACAGACTGTACATTTTGTTAATGTCTCGTTATTATAAACGTGCTAAAAGTACTTTTTTTAATTTTGAAAGTAGTCCACCGGGACACATTTAGCGGGCACGGGAAAATAACTAGTACAAGTAAAACCGTTATAAATAAAATCCCGGGCTCGATGTTTGTACTGATAGCTTTCTCAAAATCTTTGAAAAGGTTTAAACTTTTTCTTCCCAAAAAACGGAAACGAAAACACGCCCCAATGCGTTTTCGGTTGCCTTTTTAATCTAAAAGTTATATATTAATGAATGTGCCATACTCTTGATGTCCTTGCAGTTGCCGTAGTTACAGGCGCCGTCTCCGCAGCAGACATCGCACAGGGGGCTTTCATGATTGCAATCGTTTGGATTACTACCACTCAAACAATGACGCAGATCTTCGAACACCCTCCTCATCAATACTCTACACAACTGTAACATAATTTGAAATAATCTTTATGCTTTGATAATGATTCTTCATAGACCGTTGGACGTCGGTGCGCCCATTTTATTGCATTCACTATTCTGTTTGGCTTACCTGTTTTGTTTTTCGTTGTATTACACTTATTGTTTGGAAATTGGAATTGTGTCCGACTGTGGTATGTAAATGAGTGCGTTAATACATTTATTTTCCTATTACTGGGTATGTGACTACAATATTATGTTTAATATAATATAACAAATATTAATTTGCATGAAACGAAATAGCTGGAAAGCATTCATTGTCAGCATAACTTCATCGTGTAACGTATGGTATAAACGGTCTTTTATAGAACTCTCTGAATCAGATAACAACGATCCTATCATACTGCATTTGCTCCACTTCTTTTTAACGAATTACACTTTACGTATAAACTAGAATTCACATATTAGAATACCATATGGCAAAGTACACCAACTTAGCGTTAAACGTATTTAATTGGTGTATATCAACATACATGATTGGCATTATATTAGCATTTTGCTCAATTATTCATTAATGAAACTGAACATACATGTATATTGACAAAGGTAAGTACAACGAAAACAGTTTCAGAAGCGTGTCGGATAGATATCCTTTGGGCACCTGGGGACCGTTTCTTAGAGCTACGTACGTTCGAAAATCATACGTAAGTGCAAAACGTAGTAGCGTTTCTATAAACTTCATAAAGTTACGTATACCGTATTTTTGCACGTAAAGTTACGTGTGCTCAAAGGCTCGCGTAACTCAGTCATTTTGCGTAAATATGGCGGCGTATGTACAGATATTTGTGATTTTTGTAATGAAAAAAATCAAATTATATATATCTACGAACGCAACTTCATTTTAGTTAATTTAAACCTTTTATCTATATTTAGACC